>JAYESA010000013.1:35385909-35695909 GCA_036927795.1 Iris macrosiphon | reverse complement strand
TACAACCATCATCTGGATAGTCGTGCAGTACTCTTTGTCAGGAGTCAGGTTCACTGCATGATCTGACAGGTTCATTCGAGGAATACGAAGAGTTCTTCGTACAACTTCCCTCCGCATTAAAAGCGAGTAGGTTTTACGCCAAAGTGGCGATGTAACAACCTTTTTACGCCGAAGCAGCCTGGAAATACTGTATTACGCGGGTTATCCTGGAGCTTATATTTTACGCTGTACTCGCGATAAAGCTCTGTTGTACGCCAATGGCTCTGAAGTCATATTTTACGCCATATAGTACTGAAACTCTGCTTCACGCGGGTTCTGTGCATACTGCGTATAATTTTGCAGCATATTTTTCATGCTTCTACAAGACCCCCTTCAAAGTTTCAAATTCCTCATAATTTGAAACACTTTGAATGAAGCATGAAACTGTCAAGTCTGACCCTTTCCTCGAGGCTGATTTCTCGGCGGATCTTTAGAATTTTGTTGGGATTTGGTGTATTCTCCTTTGCCTATATAAAGGCTGATGAGTTAACATGTTCTTCTCATATTTCCTTCACCACACAGAGATGGTTGCCGAGGTTCGTCTTGCTGACTTGAGGAAGAAAAAGATCATATTCTTTCAGCATGTAAGGAGCCGAAAAAGAAGGCATCTTCGAGCAAATATCGTCTGCAACGATGGATCATGGAAGGATATCGTAGCTTCCTTTGCTCGGAATAATCAACAATTTCATATGGCGATTCGTCCAGGAGAGAGGAAGGGTCACATTAGACCACACAGCTTGCAAGCTGTATTTTCTCCCGTTACGATGGTAGACGAGGGCAGACAAATTGACCCTGTCTTCCAGTATTGAGTTGGGTCAGAATCCCAACTCAATCTGTCATGGCGTGTGGAGGATGGGCTCTTGAATAATTTATACAAGCCCAGTTTTGTATCCTTCCGCCATTAATCATTTTTTTGTTAATCGGCCGCGGAAGCCGATTAATCTGCTGTAGAAGACAACAAAGATCTCCACCAATACGAGAACCTGGCAGAACAGATTCTTGGCGTGATCCTAAATGAAAATGAGAAACCCTTTGTAGCATAAGGATTTCCATCATATGTAATCATGAAGATGAAAAACCCTTTGTAAAATGGATTTCCATCATATGTAATCATGATTAATAAAGTTGTCTTCTTTTACGCATCTGATAATTTGCCATATTTTGCTGTGCTGAAGTCTGAATATGTGTAGCTTCGACACGTCTGAATAACTTTACCCCAACTCTGATAAAAAGAGTATCTGGTCTTGTCCCGTCTTTTACTCGTAATTGAGGACGCGTAGAAAATGCTTAGCATTTAGTCGAATATCTGAACTATCCTGCTGTTTTGAACGAGAAGTCGCGTAGAGTTCTGAACTGTCACTTCTCTGGTAAAAAGAATTCTTGTTCAGACTATCATCTTCAAGAATGATTTCCCAAAAATTTCTTGAACTAGGGCGAGAAATGGCTGTCAAAAGCTGACCATGCTTGAACTGTAGAGAAAATATTCAGACTGGATGTTGGATGAACTTCCAATCGACCCAAGAAGAAGAGTCATTTTCCATGCTGAACTCTGTATGCTTTGGGTACTTGGGATCGTCTGCGTGAACCCTTGTAATTGGCCGTCTTGAGAATTGTTCAGATATACGCATACTCTGGCCTACGTATTTTAAGATATGCGGAAAGTCATAGATCCGTAGTATGGATGAGCATAAAATCGTAAGTTTGTAGCCTCTTGAGCGTAAAAGCTACTGAGCATAAGAGCATCCGGGCATAAAACCGTAGATTTATAGCCTTTGGAAAGAAAACTTCCGAGCGTGAAGTCGTAGATTTGTAGCCTCTGAGCGTAAAAAGCTTCTGAGCGTAAAATTATAGATTTGTAGCTTCTGAGCGTGAAGTCGTAGGTTTGTAGCCTCTCGAACGTAAAAGCTACCGAGCGTAAAAGCATCCGGGCGTAAAACCGTAGACTTATAACCTCTGAGCGTAAAACCGTAGATTTGTAGCCTCTCGAGCGTAAAAGCTGCTGAGCGTAAAATCGTAGATTTGTTTTGGCGTAGAATCTGGATCGATTGACTGTCCGTCTTTTTTTTTCAAATGATAGGCTGACGTGGTCCCCAATCATAACCGAATATTAAATATCGAATTTGTTTAGGGATTCGAAGAGTTATCCGAACTCTATAAATACCCCAAGGCTTTCAGATAGTAGACCCTTCATCTGTCTTTTTGCAAGAAAATTTTCATTTCTCTGAGAACTCGTCTTCGTCTAATCTCTGAGCACTCTGAGTTTTTAGTAATGGCACCGAAACAATCTTCTACCACTAAGGGAAAGAAAGCTGCCTCCTCTTCTCGCTCTTCTGCTCAAGCACGATCGACTCCCATTGGGCTGAACGAACCTCGCTCTGAACGAGTTGCCCCATCGTCAAGCTGTGCACCGGGTGTTGTAGGTAAAGCTTTTGGGACGAAGAAAAACAAGAAAAACCCTTCGCACACGTTATACGTGAACGCGCTAGGTCATCTTTTGTGCTGAGAGCCTCTTTGAGGAAGATGATGCACAGAGATGTTTTATTATTTACGCCCACATTCCTAATGTGTCAGCGTAAAAACTCTATATTTTCGCAGTCTGGCGTAAAAGCTTTGGCTGTCAAAATTTGGTGTATACGACGAACTTTGATTGTTACGCTCTGGATGAAAATTCTGGCATAACACATCAAATTTTGGCAGTCTGGCGTAAAACACAGACTGTCAGATTTTTGTGTATACTACCAATCTTGAATTTTACGCCTAGGCAATAGGTTTCCAGCGTAAAATTTCAAGTTTTTACAGTCTTGGCGTAAAAGCACAGACTGTTGATCTTTGGCTTGAGCTGCAAGATTGTAATGTCTAGTTTAGAAACTGACTTGTTCTTCTTGCATTTTGTAGTGGACTTGCAGATCTCTCCGTTGGCTGAGGTGATGGGTTCTACTGTTGGGATGCTGAACTCCAATTACCTGGAGGATTTGTCCTATGTGACATTTCCTATTTCCGGACCCCAGTATCCTGAAGGGGGAATCCTGATATCGTCTCAAGGAGAACGAATGCTGTTGAGCATGATCAACGGAGAGCCCCTGACGTATATAGACGGGGCAATATATATAAAACCAGCTTTTCTTTTCGGGGATATGATTGATAAACAATCCCAGACGAAGCCCAAGAAGGAAAACTGGGTTTTTACTGCTGGGGACATGGTAATGTACCTGCCCAGGATGCCGAAAGATTATCCTATCTCGGCATTCTTCCATGCCACGCATCCTAGGAGGATGTCATGGACCCTGACCCCTGATCTTCACGGCTAGCCGGAGAAGATATTTTATCAGAAAGGATCAGGCCAAAGATTATTTATGAACCGTCCTTCAGGTCCCGTTATGCCCTTCAGGGGATTATTTTCGTGTATTGTCCCGAGTGAAGACACTACACTATTCCAGCCAGTCCAATTATCGACTTTTTGTAATGACTTCATGGGGGCATAGGGGAGTATACCCCAAGGTTAATCCTCGGACCAACGGGTGGCTCACCCCTGTAAATCTTCGATGGGCTCATTTAGCTGCCTGGGCCCTGAAGAACTTTCAGACGAAGCTGGAGAGCATTGGTCTGTTCGAGGCTGTGAGTACGACCAGTGTTGGGTTACCTCTCAATCCCAACCTGTTTTTGGCTTTGATGGAGCGGTATATCTCGCTCACTGGGACTTTTGCCACTTTGCTAGGGGAGTTAGGATTGGCCCTTCACGAGATGGCAAAAATTTTAAGACTGCCAATGGGGGATACTCCTTATGAAGAGTATATTCCCATAAACCGGGAGCTGGAGGATACAAACCCTCGGGTAGTGGCAGTGTACCAGGAGCTGATGAGTCATTATCTAGCCTGTACCGCCTTCTATAATGAGCTTTCTGATTTGGCTCACACCAACAAATGGGCGTCCTACCTCTTCTTCCATCGGGCTAGAGATGCTAAGCCAGACAAAGTTGTGGATAGCTGGGATAGGCCTTTGAGCCTTCTGAGCGTGCTTAATGCTCAAGTAGTCGATAACCTTATTGAAGACGTTGGGGCTTCAGATCAAGTTCTCGACGAAGGGGTAGGGAATTATCCTGCAGGCACTAAAGCCTACAGTTATTTGAGGCATTGCCGCAGGCCTCTGTCAAGGGAAGCTCAACTGGCTGGCTTCCTTTCCGTATGGCTGCGCCAATTGGTAGTACCTGGCATTACATCTTCGGATCGCATTCACCGTAACACCTTATGGCCTGCAGTGTGTTTGGTGTTTGGGGCAAGACTGGGCTTGCTCCCTGCCATGGTATGCCGGATATAAGCTGGCCTGAGGGCCATTACTGATGGACCGCTTGCCGATGAAACACGGCGTGACAGCTTTCCCAGAGTAGAATTACCGTTCATGTATTTGATGGGATAGCTAATTCTTCATAACCCCAGAGTGATGTCTCCCGGCTCTGCCAGTAGTTCGGGGAATAATTTCTTGTTGAATTACAAGAATTCCACCTGGAATGTGACCACCGTCGTAGACTGTCGGCGGGCATTAAATTTTGCTCACAGTTGGAAGCTCTTCTGTATCGTCCCCACTGTACATCTCAATCAACAGGGGAGCAGGCTTCAGGACTCAGGTGAAGGAAAGACCGTTATTTTTCCTGAAGCTTTTTATTGGTTGGTCTGTATTAGACCTTTCCATTTATTGTACAGAAGTGAAGACCAATGCTTCTTGGAGCCCTACCTGCCTAGTCGGTTCGCCAGGCAGTTTGAGTATGACCAATTGCACGTGGGCAATGCCATCACCAGCTTCAAGTCCAGGGGTGGACTTATTGATGGAGCGAGAGGATGGCGGTACTTCATAATGGGTTGTACTGGGGCGGCCTTTACTGTGCCCGCGACTTCTCTCTCCATGGAGTTGCGCATCCTCCATTCGTACGCCCAGTTTTATGTGGCCATCAATACCTTCCATCGCAATTTTGATATGCGTGGAAGTTTTAGGATGCCTTCACATAAGTCCGCTGGAAAAGAGGAAGTCCCATCAGTTTTCTCTGACGAGGGCGAAGACTCTGTCAATCCAGATGAGCTTTTGCTGACAGTACCGAGGGGCAAAATACCTCTGCCTGCAGAGCCTCTGGTTATCCCTAGTAAGCGAAGGGCTCCTGTTCTGAAGGAGACTTCCCCTCGCAAGAAAAAGAAGACTGTTAGTGGTCCTATCAGGATTTCCAGCCATGAGGCTCCTAGGAGTGAGCCTGTTGTTTCCCCAATCGGGGATGATCCCTTAGTTAGAGGTTCCTCGCCTTTTAGAGAGGGAACCTCCACAGTTCCGGCTGCCAGTGCCGGAGATTCTTTTCTCGAACCTGCTGTCGCTGCTACCGCTTCAGGTAGTGCTACGAGATCGCCTTTGATGCCGAGCAAAATAAGGATTTCTTTATCCAGCCCAATAATGGTCCAGCCCCTTCTTCATCTGTAAGTATCCCCAGCGAGATTCTACCTGATGAACCTCGATTGGATCTGGATGAAGACTTGGATGACTACCCTCAGACGTCGTTTGATGTGCCCCCTTCTCCAGGTATGACAGCTCGCTTAGCATAATTAAGAAATAATTTAGCTGTACTGGCTACAGACGCGACATATATACCATCGGCCATGGGTAAATATCGTCTTTACGCCTCTTTTAGAAAAATTAATATCATATTGATATTAACTTTCTCTTGTCTTCTTTCCAGGGGAAGACATCTACGGGGAGGGCAGCATCGACGCAACTTTTGGCTTTGTTGCAGCTCATGCTGATGACACGGAGGTGCCCGACTTTGAAGAGGAAATATTTTCGGGTGCCGGCTCGCCTAATACAGTCCCGATATCTTCAGAGAAGGATGAGCCTGTCAAAACGACTATGCCTCTTTTGAGTACGCCAGCCACTTCGGCCGTTGTTGGTGCCTCTACTTTTGTCGCACCATCTACTGAAGCGACGACTATGACGACACCCTCTGCAGTCATTCTTGGAAGGGGATTCGTCGATATTGTGGCCACTCCCAGCGTCCATTCAGATTTTGCCATGCTAATTGAGTAGTATACTAGTATTTTCTACAGCACTTTGAAAATGCTGATATCAATGGTACTGGAGAAGAATCTAGGCTTCGAGGCTCTGAGGAGGTCCTCCCAGTTTACGATAGTGCCGATCAGAGACTTCAATGATGCTGGGAGAGCTGATATACTGGAGCAGATAGTTGATGGTTTGGAACAACCCATTAACAATTATTTGCAACTATCCCAGGGCAGCATTGATGACCTGGTCCAGAATGGATATGACTCTTTGACTGCGAGGCTTGTTGGGGAGATGGAAACTCTGAGCAAGTCCATCGAGGCTCAACAGAAAGAGATGAATGAAGAGCATACCGCGTTGGATTATGTCATTCCCCAGCTGGCCAAGTGCGAGGCCGAATATGAGGAAGAGGCAGCGAGGGTCCGCAAATTGGAAGATGAACTCGCTCAGGCAAAGGAGAGGGTTCTCGCTTCATCGGCAGCTAGAGATGTGTTGAAGAACCGACTGGAAGCGTCTCAGCAGAACCTGGCACGTGTGGGTATCATCCACGCAGATTATGTTCGCGTTCGGTCTGAAATGTCTGCTTTGAACAATGAGGAGGCAAGGTTGGAGCGGGCTCGCGCTACAGTTTTGAGCTCCAGGAATGAGAAGATGGCCGCACTGGCGCAGCAAATCCGTGATTTGACTGCTCCTCCCAAATGATGTACCTTTTGCTTTTATATGTAATTTGCTCTTTCTAGAGATAATAAAGAGACTTTATCTGACTTTGGTGGACCCATCATTTTTTGAATATAAATGACAGGCTAGGGTGAAAGTGATATCAGAGGTAATATAGACGTGATATACTTTCGGTAAGCTTCAGCTGGACATATCTATTCAGAGGTTATATGGACATGATAGAATATGATCCAACTAAAATTTGTACACAAAACACTATCAGAGGTAATATGGACGTGATAGGTTTTGATGTTCCAAATTAGTTAAACATATCTATTCAGAGGTTATATGGACATGATAGAATATGATCCAACTAGTTCTTTGGAAGTAGTGTTGTCAGAATGAGATCTTCACCATACTCCGTTTGAGCAAAGAAGATTAAGCATAGTACCTCTTCAGGAATTTGTCGTTGATAGGAACCATCAACAAGTCTCCATTAGGCTTGGCTAATCTATAAGCGCCGTTTGAGAACGTCGTCTCGATCACATAAGGGCTTTCCCATTTGGGCTGAAATTTACCCTTACTCTTGTGAGTAATAATCATTGGCCTCTTTACAGCTAAAACTAGCTCGCCAACTTTGAACACCCTTTCCTTCAATTTCTGATTAAAAGCTTTGGAAATACGTGCCTAGTAGAACGCAATGCATTGTTGAGCTAGAAGGCGTTTCTCGTCTAATCCTTCTAGTTCTTGAAGCTGCAGTAGATCATTCTTTTCCTGAGTCAATCCATTAGCCACTACTATTCTGAGTGACGGAATTTGAATTTCGATGGGGAGAACTGCTTCACTCCCGTAAACCAGTAAAAATAGGGTACACCCTGTCGGTGTTCGTACTGTTGTGCGGTATGCCCAAAGACATTCTTCTAGCTTCTTGTTCCAATCTTTTTTGTTCGAAGAAACGAACTTTTTCAAGAGTTTAATGATGGTTTTGTTGAAAGCTTCCGCCAAACCATTAGCAGCAGGATTGTATGCCGTAGAGGCCATATTTTGTATCCGATTTTTATCGCAAAATCGATGAAACACTTGGCTGATAAATTGAGGCCCATTGTCATGAATTATCCTTCAGGGTATCCCGAAGCGATAAATGACATGATGCTTGATAAAGCTAATCACGTTGGATGTCTTTACCTCAGCAAGAGGGATTGCCTCTGCCCATTTTGAAAAATAATCCGTGATGGCCAATATGAACTGATGACCTCTGGAAGAAGACGGGTGAATAGGACCAATGATATCCATATCCCATGCTTCAAAAGGCCAGGATGCAACCGTAGGATGTAAATGTTCAGAAGGTTGATGTATAAAATTTGCATGAATCTGACAGGCTTTGCATTATCTTGCGTATTTTATTGCATCTGTGATCATAGTAGGCCAGTAATAGCCCATTCTCCTGATACAATCCTGTAGCTTAGGACCGGGTTGATGTGCTCCACATACGCCGTCGTGAGCTTCACGGATAATCTGTCGTGCTTCATTATTGGAGAGACATCTTAAAAGCAGTTCGTCGTAGGTTCGACGATATAGACATTGTGAAGACGCATCAAAATAGAAGCGTAATGATCGTCTTTTGATGGATACTGGTTCTTTAGGATCCTCCGGCAAGATTCCGTATGCCACGAAATCTATAAAGGGACTTCTCCAGTCTCTCCTGGGAGGATCTGTGTTCACAGGGTAGCTGCGTTCTTTGTGAAAGTTGTTTTTCATACAGAATAAATCTCTGTTAAGAAGGATCACTAAATTCTGCCTTCTTATAGGAATAGCTAAATCTACAGCTAGACTGGCTAGGGCATCAGCTTCCAGATTCTGAGATCGAGGCACATGCTCTAGGAAGAACCCTTTGAAAGACATGGCTATCTCGATCGTTGCTTGGTGATAAGGGATGAGGTCTGGATTACGGACTTCATATATTCCTCTGACTTGATTGACGATCAGCAGAGAATCACCGAATGCTTCCAGGTATTCGACGTCCAATTCTTTAGCGACTTGGAGCCCGATGAGTAGGGCGTTATACTCTGCCACATTATTAGAGCAGTGCTCGCTAAGAGAATATGCTCGATAGATGACGAGTTTATCAGGAGTTACCAGGACAATTCCTACTCCTGGAACCACGTTTCCCCTGGGACCAGTCCTGGAGGCTCCATCGAAGAATAGCTGCCATGTATCACTTTCCATTACGGAATTGCATTCTGTAACTTCGTTGGGAATGTCCTCGTATAATCTGGAGATTTTCGAAATTGGATGAGCAGCTAAAAAATCTGTCAGGCCCCAGTCCTAAAATACCGAGGGACTAGATGCGTGGCAATGGCCAGCAGTCCGCACCGATGGACAACCCAATATAATGGATCCATCAGGACGCACTTAAGCTGTAAAATAAGGTCTACTACAACATGCCACACTAATCTCATCCATAAAAGATAAATGAAATCAACAGCATAATGAAATGGAAATCAGCAACAAGTCTCAACAAGTCAGTCGGGGAATAATCCGATATAAGTCTGAATAAACTGGTTCAACAGACCAGGAATAAAAGAGTCTAACATAAAGTAAATACTGAGTATGAAATCAGGCACTCAGGAAAAGTCTTCAGCAGTCACCTCATCCTCGGGGTTCGGTTCTGCTCCAGTATCAAGTCCTGCTACAGCTTCTGCTCCTGTCCCGTAAACCTCGGGATAATGCTCATCTGCTAATCCTGGGGACATAATCCGGATCCAGGTCCTCAGGGGACATAGCAAGGTACAGATAATACAAGCCAAAATAAATGCAGTACAGCAGATAATACAATAAATAGGGTAAGAATATAACCATCTATGTGAAATGCAAGTGAGAGCATCACTAGTACTCAGGCTGAGACCACTACAAGCTCTGTGTCGGAGAGCCGGTAGCAGTAATAACACGTAAAGGGTCTAGCTCTGCTGGAGAGTCTACAACCTCACAATAGTAGTGGATATATATATGGAACAGCCTGTAGCCTGTGTGTCTCTCCCCACCCAATGTAACCACGTATATCATGACCATAACGTCTCATGTCCATGTCAGCGGGATCATAGCTAATGCAACAAGTCATATAGTATCTAAGAATATAATGTCTATGTCAATCCTGTATCCTACACAAAATCACCATGAATATCTCAGGAAGATTCTGTCTGCATGAATAGTGTCAAGTGTCCTGGGTCCTGATGTACTTGATAAGACAAGTATGAGAAAGAAAAGGGTCCGAAATGTCCATCTCTAGATGACGTACCCAACACCGCGTACGGGGTTGGCACTCGACTATAATCAGACACTAAGTACGTCACACGGTTCCTAGGTTAAGCATGTACAACAATTATAATTAAGACAAGTAATATGAAATAAAGACTGCAAAATGGCAAGGTACACTTGCCTGATGTTTGATTTCCAAATACTGTTCTGTTACTCGAGAAATTTTCAGAAATATCTCCGGATGCTAAAATAAACATTACCATCATGCTCAGAAGATATAAAATAGCTAGAAATGCCTGTCCTTGAGTCCAATTTGAACACAGGGGCAAAAATGACCATTTTGGGTCAAAACGGGGTCCTCTTGTGGGCCCGCTTTGCACCGAAAAGCGTGTCAGGGTCAACGGTCTCCAAATTCCACAAACTCAGTGTCAACAAGTCAGGAACGATGGTACGAACCCAACGGAACTTCTAGAATTGGATTCCGATGAGCCGATCACAAAATCGCCCGTCAAGTGGAGCCTGTGGGACCCACGACACGCGATTTTGTCAACATTCTCAGAATCGAACCAAACTTGGTTCACAGGACCAGCGTATCGCTACGAGTCCGATGGCGCAAGTTTCATTTCAATCTGACATGTGTACACAAAGTTAGGACACGTTCCAGAAAGGGTGGATACAGGACGGTGTTCGCGAATACGCGTTGATTCCGGTGTGCACGCACATCCGAATCAACTTCTGCGAAATCTCACACGTCTGTATCAACAGTGTGCACATATCGGTGAAGACCGCATGCGACCAAGTCGTCCCGTTTGGCGGAGCGTACCCGGTTCCAGGGTAAAATAGGACGTTGTTTTTCCTATTTTTGGATCGCGGTTCGCGATCGCCACAGGACGCGATGTCCCGAGCGATTTGCACGGGCACCGAGAGGGTCACGCAGGGTTCGCGATACAACAGACGGAATCAAAAATGGGGCAGCGAGGAGAGAGAAAAGAGTACCCGAACAGGGCTCGAGAAGCTGTGTTTTCTCGTGTCCGCGTGTCGAGTCTATGTGTCCTGGACGTGTCCTAAATAGGGCACAGATTCCTGTGTCGTGTCCGCGTCCACGGCGGCCCTAGGGTTGCTGGATTCTGGCCGACGGCTCTACGAAGGGCTGGGCGGAGCTGCGGACGGCGCGGGTCGGCTGAGCGGGGTCGCCGGCAAGACGGAGCGGGTCGGCTGGGGTCTGGTCGAGGCGGAGAAGGACGGCGAGGTGAGGGGAAGGGGAAAGCTGGAGGAAGCTTGCGACGGAGGGGATGGCCGGAGCTAGGGCTTGGGCTTGGGGGAGATGAGGGAGGAGGAGAAGAGGAGTAAGGGTTATATAGGGGAGAGCCCGCGGGGAAGAGGCCGGATGAGGCGGAGAGAGGGGGCGACGTCGTGGGGTCGTGGAGCAGGGGCGCGGGCGGGTCGTCGGCGACGTGGCCGGAGAAAGCGGCGGGGAAGTCGGGGTTCGTGGCGTGGGGGAGGAGAGGGGTCGTCCGGGTCGGGTCGGCGGGTTCGGGTCTGGCAGACCCGGCCCGACCCGCCAGGCTGAATACGGGTTTGGGTTTTCGGGTTTGGGTCGCAGGTTTGACCCGGATCCGACCCGCAGCTGAGGGTTGGTTGGGCTGGGCTTGGTTTGGGTTGGGCTTGGTTTAATTTTAAAAATTATTAAAAGAAAGTTTTGAGGTGATTTAAAATAGGTTCGGGGCCCAATAAATACCAGAAAAATTACCCTAAGTCCAGTTTTTCATTTTACACCATAAAATCTTATTTTAATATTAATTATTAGCATTTAAAAATTCTTTAATCACCAAAACACCTTGTTTTAATTCCTGAAAAATCTCGAAAATATTTTAAAATGGTGAAAATTTTAGGGTGATTACAAAATCAGCCAATGCTTGGCCTTTGATGGACTTCTGAGGGACATACACCATATCATATGGTGTTAATAATATTGCCCAAGTCGCGAGTCGGGAATTAAGAACACTTGGCTTGTTCATCAATACCCGAAGAGGATTGATCCTGGAGATGATATGAATAGTCTTGCCTGTGACATAGTATCGCATTTTCTGAATGGCGAACATTAGGGCCAAGCATTCTTTTTCCACTGGATTGTACCGGTGTTCAGCTCCGACCATCATCCTGCTTAAATAGTAGATAGCCTGTTCATGACCCTCATCGTTCTTCTGTGCGAGGAGAGCTCCCAGAGAATGATCCATTGCTCGAACATACAGCAAAAAATGGTCTTCCTATGACGGGAGGCACCAGAACTGGAGGATTAGTGAGGTAGCATTTGATATCATTAAACGCTTGCTGACAGGCTTCGTCCCATACGAAGGATACACCTTTCTTCATGAGACGAGAAAAGGCTGATATCTCTCCGAGAGGTTGGATATGAATCTTCGGATATAAGCCAGACGACCTTAAAATCCCCTGAGTTCTCTCAGATTGCGGGGTGGTCGTATTTCTAAGATGGCCTTGACTTTATCAAGATCCACTTGAATGCCTTTTGCGGTAATGACAAATCCCAGAAATTTGCCACTGGATACACCAAGAAAGGACTTTATATGATTCATTTTGAGTTGATATTGGCGCATCAACTCGAACACTGTCTTCAAGTCTTGGATGTGATTATCCTTGTGGCAGCTTTTGACAGCTATATCGTCTACGTAACATTCCACTGTTTTGCGTAAGTGCTCGTGGAATATATTACTCATAGCTCGTTGGTACGTAGCCCCGACATTCTTCAGTCCGAAGGACATGACCGTATAGCAATATACCCCCAATGGTGTCCAGAAGGCAGTATGTTTCTCGTCTTCAGGATGCATCTTGATTTGATTGTATCCTGAAAATCCGTCCATGAAAGACATGCGTTCAAAACCGCATGTATTATCGATCATGACGTCTGTAATGGGAAGAGGAAACTCATCCTTGGGGCAGGCTGCATTCAGATCTTGGCAATCGATGCAGACACGTACTTTCTTATTTTTTTTCATGACTGGGACAACATTGGCGACCCAGTCTGGATGTTGTTCTTCTCGGATGAAGCCGCAGGCTATCAACTTCTTGATTTCAGCTTCAATGGCATCCATCATATCCGGGCGAAACTGGCGTTGGTGCTGCTTCACAGGCTTCGAATTGGGCAATATATTGAGTTTATGAGTAGCCACTTTTGGATCAAGACCTGGAATATCCTCATGATTCCACACAAAGACGTCGATATATTCTTTTATCAGCTGGATTATTTCTTCCATTTCTTCTTCGGAAAGATTATTACTGATAAATATCGGCTTTGGTGAAATCTCATCTCCAACATCAATCTGGATAACTTTATCTTCAGTGGGAGGTTCTCTCTGCTCGAACCTGAGTTCCACTGTGTATCCATTTGCTGAGCCCAAGAGTCATTCTCAAACGGTTCAGATTCTTGTTCGTTTGCTTCGAAAGAATCTGTTAATATCTTATTTACTTATAATGCTCGTTTGAGATCATCAGATGAGCCGGAGGACGATGAGCCATCTTGAGAAGAGGAAAAGATATCCTCATTTGACTCAGAAGTTGCAAGGGAAGTGGCATACCCTAACCCGAAACGAGTTCGTTGACAGTAGGGATTACCATGCAACGGCATTCGCCTGCCTTTCCCGTAGTTGAGGCATGGTTCCAGCTTCAAGTCATAACCCATACTTTGCATAATCTTCAAAGCTTGCGGGCTATATCTGTGAACTTGCATTTTTCCAGCATCGAACTCGTGGGAGTCTTCTTGAATAATCGATCTGCTGCGCATGCGACCGAAGACTATTGGATGCTGACTGTTGCGAGTAGCGGGACAATAAAGATAGAATCCTCATATGGCCCATATGTCGTGATGACATTAGATGGTGACGCTACTTTCCACACATACGAATGATAGGAATCTATAGCTTCCAAGAATTTTTGTGCTATAGGTTCTATATCGTTATGGGGAGAGGATTCCTGATTTGGAATTTGAGCGTCAATGTACTGGAAAAGAGGATCTTTATTATCGTCAGAAACCACGTTCCTGATTATATTTACATCAGTTGGCTGCTTGTTGCGCCGGAGGTTGATGACCAAAGATGGAGGCTTCTGGTTCAAAGTGATCACTAGAGGATCACCTCCTTTTCCTGACTTGGTTTTGTTCAGGTAGATAGTCATGGGTTCCATGACTTTCGAACAAGTAGTCCGCCCTTTTACTTTGATTGACAGAGGTTGCTCGGCAGAGGATTCTTCTGGCTCCCGGTGGGATTCCTCCTCTGTCTTACCTGACACCTCCTCCATGTAGTCTTGGGTGTACAACATGGCATCGGAGTAATAGGATTCTACTCCTTTAAACGGGTTAAGGTCAGCAAACTCCGTTTGTACTATTCCTTGGGCATCTACATATTTGAAGCATTGATGTAGAGTCGAAGGAATGATGTTGTGATCGTGGATCCACGGTCTGCCCAGCAGAATGCTGTAGGACACCTCTGAATCAATGACATAGCATGTAGCCATCGATCAGTATCATTCCTCATAGTCTGCTCAGACCTATATGAATCCGATCAACCTCCATGGAACCGACATATCCGGTGTAATAGAGGGGTCTGTCATGCTTGTTATGTTTCAACAGCATGTCATCTTGGGTGAAAGTGATATTCGGGACCACCTCCATTACACTATGGCATTGAGGACATGCCACAGGTTCTTCATCAGGGGACTTGAGCTGGGTCAAGTATGCATCTGCCTGCATTAATGCTTCACTCAGGGCTTGACGAGTGTCTTTGGAGAGCCTGAGTAATTCAAAAATGGATAATCTGGCTGGTGTATGAGCCAACTGGGCCAGGATGTCGAAGTTATATGGCTTCTCCAAACCTTTATTTTGAATATTTTTCAAAGATTTATCAAAGCGCACTTCTTTTTGCTTGCCCTTATCCGCCGAAGTTGGTCTGGAAGGACCGGCCTCTGGTATAACAGGTTCCGGTTCTGAAGGCTTGGTAGCTGAAGTGTCTGTCGTTGCATCTTCCTGATTTTCGCCATAGTCCTTGAGGTAGGCTTTCCCTGAACGGGTTTTGGTAGCCAAAACCTCTTCTTCTGATGTCGAGGATATCGCAACCATATGACATGGTCTACGCTTCGAGTTCTTTTTAGACTTAGCCTTATCAGCTTGAGTCTCTTCCTCGATCTCTGACACCAGATCTGGATAAACCCACATAATCTCGCCACGCTGGGTAGTTAGGGGTACCAGGTCATGATTTTGACCCCTGGCCGGAGGGAGATTAACAATGTTCATCGTTGTCCTGGAAATAGGTACAACACCATCCGGAACTTCTTGAGGAGGCAGATTGCCAAATTGAAGAGAGATCATGTTGGCTGTGACTGTCTTCTCGTTATTGCGCAGAGTGATGGCCTTAGCGTCGATCAACACCTGGATTTTCCTCTTTAGTACATAACACGTCTTGGTGGGGTGATATATATACCTATGGAAAATGCAGTACTTGGGGTTATTGGTACTGCCGACTTCATTAGGCTGTTTTACTTCAGGAAGGATAATCTTGCCACTTTTGACTAGGCACTCGAATATGCTCGGAATATCGTCGTCGTCAAAAGAGTATACTTCAATGGGCCTGGAAGTCCCATATTTCGTCTGTGTGGTTGCCGCAGTCTTTTGCCTGGACGTATTAATCGCCAGAGCTTCTTTTCCTTTAGAACCACGAGGATGGTCGCTGTTGGAGGATGACCTCTTGCCTCTATCAGAGGCAGATATCATAATTCCATTATCACGCGCCTTCCGACTGTTGTCTTCAGCGGCTACCGCTGAGATGATGAACGAGGGCCAATCCTGGAACTGATATGGTCCTGTGAAAACTGCATTTATTATCGATCATGACGTCTGTAATGGGAAGAGGAAACTCATCCTTGGGGCATGCTGCATTCAGATCTTGGCATTCGATACAGACACGTACTTTCTCATTTTTTTTTATGACTGGGACAACATTGGCGACCCAGTCTGGATGTTGTTCTTCTCGGATGAAGCCGCAGGCTATCAACTTCTTGATTTCAGCTTCAATGGCATCCATCATATCCGGGCGAAACTGGCGTTGGTGCTGCTTCACAGGCTTCGAATTGGGCAATATATTGAGTTTATGAGTAGCCACTTTTGGATCAAGACCTGGAATATCCTCATGATTCCACACAAAGACGTCGATATATTCTTTTATCAGCTGGATTATTTCTTTCCTTTCTTCTTCGAAAAGATTATTACTGATAAATATCGGCTTTGGTGAAATCTCATCTCCAACATCAATCTGGATAACTTTATCTTCAGTGGGAGGTTCTCTCTGCTCGAACCTGAGTTCCACTGTGTATCCATTTGCTGAGCCCAAGAGTCATTCTCAAACGGTTCAGATTCTTGTTCGTCTGCTTCGAAAGAATCTGTTAATACCGTATTTACTGATAATGCTCGTTTGAGATCATCAGATGAGCCGGAGGACGACGAGCCATCTTGAGAAGAGGAAAAGATATCCTCATTTGACTCAGAAGTTGCAAGGGAAGTGGCATACCCTAACCCGAAACGAGTTCGTTGACAGTAGGAATTACCATGCAACGGCATTCGCCTGCCTTTCCCGTAGTTGAGGCCTGGTTCCAGCTTCAAGTCATAACCCATACTTTGCATAATCTTCAAAGCTTGCGGGCTATATCTGTGAACTTGCATTTTTCCAGCATCGGACTCGTGGGAGTCTTCTTGAATAATCGATCTGCTGCGCATGCGACCGAAGACTATTGGATGCTGACTGTTGCGAGTAGTGGGACAATAAAGATAGAATCCTCATGTGGCCCATATGTCGTGATGACATTAGATGGTGACGCTACTTCCCACACATACGGATGATAGGAATATATAGCTTCCAAGAATTTTTGTGCTATAGGTTCTATATCGTTATGGGGAGAGGATTACTGATTTGGAATTTGAGCGTCAATGTACTGGAAAAGAGGATCTTTATTATCGTCAGAAACCACGTTCCTGATTATATTTACATCAGTTGGCTGCTTGTTGCGCCGGAGGTTGATGACCAAAGATGGAGGCTTCTGGTTCAAAGTGATCACTAGAGGATCACCTCATTTTCCTGACTTGGTTTTGTTCAGGTAGATAGTCATGGGTTCCATGACTTTCGGACAAGTGGTCCGCCCTTTTACTTTGATTGACAGAGGTTGCTCGGCAGAGGATTCTTCTGGCTCCCGGTGGGATTCCTCCTCTGTCTTACCTGACACCTCCTCCATGTAGTCTTGGGTGTACAACATGGCATCGGAGTAGTAGGATTGTACTCCTTTAAACGGGTTAAGGTCAGCAAACTCCGTTTGTTCTATTCCTTGGGCATCCACATATTTGAAGCATTGATGTAGAGTCGAAGGAACGATGTTGTGATCGTGGATCCACGGTCTGCCCAGCAGAATGCTGTAGGACACCTCTGAATCAATGACATGGCATGTAGCCACTGATCTGAGGTCGCCAATTTGGATCCTCAGACGAATCTTCCCCAACGGCTTACTTTTCCTGGCGTTGAAGCCCACGATTGTAGTGGTGGTGTAAGCCAATTCGCTGGTAGGAATCCTCAGCGGTCTGAGCAGACTATGAGGAATGATACTGATCGATGATCCCGGATCTATATGAATCCGGTCAACCTCCATGGAACCGACATATCCGGTGTAATAGAGGGGTCTGTCATGCTTGTTATGTTTCAACAGCATGTCATCTTGGGTGAAAGTGATATTCGGGACCACCTCCATTACACTATGGCATTGAGGACATGCCACAGGTTCTTTATCAGGGGACTTGAGCTGGGTTAAGTATGCATCCGCCTGCATTAATGCTTCACTCAGGGCTTGACGAGTGTCTTTGGAGAGCCTGAGTAATTCAAAAATGGATAATCTGGCTGGTGTATGAGCCAAATGGGCCAGGATGTCGAAGTTATATGGCTTCTCCAAACCTTTGTTTTGAATATTTTTCAAATATTTATCAAAGCGCACTTCTTTTTGCTTGCCCTTATCCACCGAAGTTGGTCTGGAAGGACCGGCCTCTGGTATGACAGGTTCCGGTTCTGAAGGCTTGGTAGCTGAAGTGTCTGTCGTTGTATCTTCCTTATTTCCGCCATAGTCCTTGAGGTAGGCTTTTCCTGAACGGGTTTCGGTAGCCAAAACCTCTTCTTCTGATGTCGAGGATATCGCAACCATATGACATGGTCTACGCTTCGAGTTCTTTTTAGACTTAGCCTTATCAGCTTGAGTCTCTTCCTCGATCTCTGACACCAGATCTGGATGAACCCACATAATCTCGCCACGCTGGGTAGTTAGGGGTACCAGGTCATGATTTTGACCCCTGGCCGGAGGGAGATTAATAATGTTCATCGTTGTCCTGGAAATAGGTACAACACCATCCGGAACTTCTTGAGGAGGCAGATTGCCAAATTGAAGAGAGATCATGTTGGCTGTGACTGTCTTCTCGCTATTGCGCAGAGTGATGGCCTTAGCGTCGATCAACACCTGGATTTTCCTCTTTAGTACATAACACGTCTTGGTGGGGTGATATATATACCTATGGAAAATGCAGTACTTGGGGTTATTGGTACTGCCGACTTCATTAGGCTGTTTTACCTCAGGAAGGGTAATCTTGCCACTTTTGACTAGGCACTCGAATATGCTCGGAATGTCGTCGTCGTCAAAAGAGTATACTTCAATGGGCCTGGAAGTCCCATGTTTCGTCTGTGTGGTTACCGCAGTCTTTTGCCTGGACGTATTAATCGCCAGAGCTTCTTTTCCTTTGGAACCACGAGGATGGTCGCTGTTGGAGGATGACCTCTTGCCTCTATCAGAGGCAGATATCATAATTCCATTATCACGCGCCTTCCGACTGTTGTCTTCAGCGGCTACCGCTGAGATGATGAACGAGGGCCAATCCTGGAACTGATATGGTCCTGTGAACACCGAGATCACTGGAAGAAGATTTTTCCTGCAAATATCCACCAATGCCGAGTCTGGAACTCCGGGAGGCATTTGCAAAGTGGCTTGACAAAAACGTTCGATGAAAGTACGAACGTTCTCTTTCTCTTTCTGCTTTACTTCGATGAGAGAGGACATAGACATGTCCATCCCTCCTTCGTAGAATCGTACGAAGAAAAAAGTCTTGAAATCTTCAAAGGAAGTAATGCAGTTGTCCGCAAGACTACAGTACCACTGATAAGCCACTTCCGAAAGACAGTCTTCGAACACTCGAGTGAGAAGGGCGTCATTCCCTTGCAATAACACTGTCATCATACTGAAGTAGTTCATGTACTGGCTCGGTAATGTCTTTTCCTCAAACAAAGCCATAGTCTGTTGTTTGTATTTAGGAGGGAAAGGGATCTCATCCCAGATAGCTGGGTAAGGCTGGTTGATTCCCAATTTTTAAAGCTGATCCTTATATTTTAAGGCATCAAATTGGGCTTTCAATTCCTGCACTGCCTGCATCGGATCTTCAGCCGGTAGAGGGACCGTGGAGTGATGAGAGATAGGTTGTATTGTAACTCCCACAGGAGGCAATACATTCTCCGAATTAGGAAGTGGAGGAGCTGCTGACTCCTGATTTAGAGCAGGCTCCTGGTTCGCATTGAGTGATGGTAAGTCCACCCCCACAAGTACTTGAGTCGGAGGGACCGATGCTTGAGCTATAGCAGCTGTGTATTGAGTTAGCATCATCTGGTACATATTCTCCATCATGGATTGTATCTCTTTCAGAGATGTCTCCAACACAGCGATGCGTTGCTCAGTACTTCCTGATGGGGAAGCCTCTTCGCGTTCATCTTCAATGGCATAGACTTCCATTTCTCTGGATGTTATTGAAGGGTTAGTATAGGTCTCCGTAGAGATTGACTCTATACTTTCAGCGTCTGATTCGGGAAACTGGCGACCCCTAGTGTCAGAATCAGAGGAATACGAAGCCAGTTGTCGTGACCTCGAACGGGTGTTTCGCAATACTCCAGCTTCAATGTTCTCAAGGAGTTTGTCGAATCTCCTTTGGCTTAGAGTTCTAGAGGGATGACGTCTTCAATTTGAACTTCCTCTAGGAACGTGTGAAGCCATGTTCACTCATGCGAATGTAGGCTCTTCTTCATCAGTTGGAATGCGGATATTGGGGATCCCAAGTCTTTTTCCGCCATAGGAATACAGCAGCTCAGCCATGTGAGCAGCACATGATCCATGAGGAGCGTATCTATCCACCAACAGAGTCTTCTTTACGCCGAGAGACTTATCCTGGTGTAGTCTAGAGTTTTGCTCAGGCTGGCGTAAAACTGAGGAAGTCCTCAAACTGCCATCCGCGTTCCGCGTAATCTGAAGAGCGGGTAGACTCTTCTCTTGATGGCGTAAAAGCCGAGAGGTCGGGAAATCCGCCACTTGTTTTCCCTTACGTAGATTGTAGGGACCATCTGCTTTTCCACGGAGGGAAGATGCATTTTTACGCGCGGAGCGCTTTTGAAATTTCTGATTTGGCGCTAAGGCCTTGTCAAAAACTACGTCTGCCCCGCCAGCGACGGGAGACGAGTTTTTACGTGCAGAGCGCGTTGTATACTTTTGGACTAGCACTGAGGCATTGCCAAAAGTTTTGTCTACCACGTCACAGACGGGAGACAGAGTTTTACGCGTGGGGCACGGAGTAGACTTTTGGACTAGCACTGAGACATTGCCAAAAGTTTTGTCTGCCACGTCACAGACGGGAGACAGAGTTTTACTCGCGGGACGCGGAGGTTGCGAAGCTACAACCTTGTTGGTCGGAGAAACCAGAGAGTCGGTAGGAATGGTAGGCGATGTCCGGGGCATCCACACCTTACGCAGTTTCCTGTTGTCTTGGACAGAGAGAGAGTGAGAGCTACCCCCTGCTCGAAGCATATAACTGCTGCGAAGATTACGGCATGCAAGCCACGTAGGTAACTGCCCCTCGGGTAGAAAAGGTTGGCGTAGAAGCCAATAACTGTCACCATGGCGTAGAAGCCAAATAGTTGTCAAGTAGGCGTAGAAGCCAAGTAGGCGTAGAAGCCTGGTAGTTGTCAAACTGGCGTAGAAGCCAAGTAGGCGTAGAAGCCTGATGCTGCATGGATATGTGGCTAGCGTAAAAGATAGCTGATCCTCCTTCCTTGACTGAGGTCTTGAGCGTATTTCGGACCAAGTAGCCTTATCCCGCACAAATGCAAATATAGCCTGAGTTGGCATATTCTGAGGAGATAGCATGCGGTGTACTCCTATAGCTGAAAATAGCCAGGTCGCGTAATATGCAGAGGTGATGATATGGACGTATTAGCCGTAATTATGGCTCACCCAGTCTTTGAAAATAGAACCAAATCTCATGCATTAAATGCAGAGATCTACCCCTATCACGCGCATTAACTGCAGAGACGTGCCTCGAGCTCTGTACGAAGAGCAGCTTTTGACGTGGCGGTTTGTTTTGTCTTCTGCTGAGCGTAAAAGTTCACATCTACCTGTATAAAACTAGGCAGTGTATTCCCTTGAATGCGTAAAAGTAATTTGTATCAAGGAAATGTCACTAAACGACGATCTGGATCTCTGTGCCGAATCATCATTACAGCCGTCGTCTGGATAGTCGTGCAGTACTCTTTGTCAGGAGTCAGGTTTACTGCATGATCTGACAGGTTCATTCGAGGAATACGAAGAGTTCCTCGTACAACTTTTCATTATATTAAAAGCGAGTAGGTTTTACGCCAAAGTGGCGATGTAACAACCTTTTTACGCCGAAGCAGCCTGGAAATACTGCATTACGCGGGTTGTCCTGGAGCTTATATTTTACGATGTACTCGCGATAAAGCTCTGATGTACGCCAATGGCTCTGAAGTCATATTTTACGTCACACAGTACTGAAACTCTGCTTCACGTGGGTTCTGTGCATACTGCGTATAATTCTGCAGCGTATTTTTTATGCTTCTACATTAGACAATACCACATACCTAGTGCCTGCACCTGTCTCATTTATGACTGAATATTCTCACAAAAACACTTGAGATATCGGTATTTATGAAAAGTATTTCTCTATACAATGTATAGGACACTCACATGCTAATAAGTCGTATGATTAGTTTAAAAAACACCGTCTAATAGTGGGTTATGTTTTGGTAAAAATTAGTCTGATAAGTTGTTGGTAACAACAGTCAGTATATGGGTCTGTGTCGTATCCCGTGTCATGTCTATGTCTGTGTATGTGTCGTATCCGCTATCAAATATCGTAGTCGTATCTCAGATAGAGAGAGAGAGAGATAGGATTAGGGTTTACACCCTCTGTGACAGTGTTTGTGTCGTGTCTATGTCAGTGCGTGTCGTGTCTGTGTCAGTGTCATATTATGTCTGTATTTGTGAGAGAGAGAGAGAGAGATCGGGTTAGGGTTAGGGTTAGGGTTAGGGTTAGGGTTAGGGTTAGGGTTAGGGTTTACACCCTCTGTGACAGTGTCTGTGTCGTATCTGTGTCAGTGTGTGTGTGTCGTGTCTGTGTCTGTGTCATGTCGTGTCTGCATCTGTGTGAGAGAGTGAGAGAGAGAACGAGTTAGGGTTTACCTAGAGGAGGAGGAGAAGCCCGCGGTCGTCGGAGGGGAGGAGCCACGACGGAAGGGAGAAGCCGTGTGCGGGAGGGGGGCACTCGGGGGGTCTGCCGGAGTAGGGGGGCTGTGGGGGAGCCGGTGGGGGGGGTAGGGATGGGGGGACGCCGGAGTAGGGGGTTGTGGAGGATGCAGGAGGGGGCACTTCGCCGGAGAGGGGGAAAGGGGGGGGTTTGAAAATTTTGGAGAAGATTTCGACAGAAGGGGGGAAATGAAACATATATTAAAAAATTTAGTGACGTCAACTTATGACGTCGCTAATAAAAAATAGCGACGTCATAACTAGACGTCGATAAACGTCGCTAATAAAAAATAGCGACGTCATAACTAAACGTCGATAAACGTCGCTAATTTAAAAGTTTGCGACGTTATATATGCCGCTAAAAATGTCGCTAAAAATTAAAAAAATTAACGTCGCTAATACATAGCTAAACGTCGCTAAATCAAAAAATTCAGCGACGTTTAGCAACCTTAAAGAAGCTTATAGCGACTATTCTTTTAAACAACTGAATTACAGTTGCTAAACGTCACTATGTGTCACCAACACTGACGTATAGTGACGTTTATTTTTTGGACTCGTGTTAATATGACGTAGTTAAAAATGTCGCTATTTCATCATAGTTTGGTAGTGATACGACCAAGGCCAAAGGAGAGAACATATGCGGCCAAGATGTTATGCAAGATCTTTCCGTTGCAACCGAATGTATCCTTACACAATCAGTGCAGACCACGTCTCCAGCTGACCGAGTCATGCACACAACGGAGTTAAAAACGACCCCGATATCTTATCAAACAGCATATCCCAACCGAGGCTACGTGGCAGCATGTCCGTAGTATACGACTACAGTTGCAACTACATTCTGTTGAAGGACCCCCATGCATCCACCAAACAGAGGCATATACGGTACCTATAGTCCGTCAGCAGGATGACTATAAATAGCAAGGGTAGCATACCCCACAAACCCCCGACTAGCCACGTACGTGCACACAGGCTCAAGAGAGAGAAAAGAGAAGAGAGCATCCTCATTCTCTTTTCGGACCATCAACAGAGTAAATGAGTCGTTGTAGTACTCGATATCCATCGTCACATTTTCCAGATCAAAAATATTATATTTAGATTTTCTGTCTAGGATTTCTTTGTACCTTTTGTTTGTTGTTAAACAAATTTTTTCCAAACTTACACTTTAATGGCGAACACACATAGAGTGTGGGCACATGATGGGGATTAAGTGTTAAGGGTATAGATGTTTAGTTGATGTGTGTTTTGAGTGAAGGGTTGTGCATCAATTGTGGGGTTGTGAGTCTTTGAGAGTGTAGTATGTGTTGGGTGGGCATGGGTGAGAAATATGTGTATGGACTGCACTCAGCACCCTTGTGAAGTTCCTGCAGATTGCATCAAGTGCAGGGAGAGTTTACCGAGATATTTTGGTACAGTGAGGTATGAAGTTGTAGCATACCCCAATGGGGACTGCAAGGTAGAGCTCGAGCAATCTGTTATAGGTAATTGAACCATTGTAGTGTTATAACTGCATGTATCAACAACAGCAGCAAGGGAAAACGAAACTTTGCAGCATATGGTAGCAGTCAACTTGAGAAGTAGGGGAAATGAGCAGATGGTTCCCAGGAAGTTGAGGGTTTCGAGTATACTATAGGCTTGACTGTATATGACAGTTCAGTGAGGCAATGAGGGTATCCATGGGGGTATCAATGAGGTGTTAGTGTAGGGGATGTGTACTAAAGAGTTGTGATACTTGAAGGGGGTATTTAGTGTGATAGTGTATGAGTGTATTGTGTGTGGAGTTAGATTAGGCCTGTGGTCAGTGGATGTTAGAGGAGTGTCTGTGCATGAGAGTATGTTAGGGTCATGTATCCAGGTATAATGTGTGTCAGTGTGTTTGCTCATGTGTAAGTGCTAAAGGGTTGGTTGAACTACAGAAGGTAATCGTGGCCATGGCCACTACATAACAATACAAGTTTAACAATGATTGGTAGCAGCTGCTGCTACTTGCAGTGCACTGTATTGCACTTTGCAATACAGTAGTGGGGAGTGTGATATGTGGTAGTACACAAGCATAAGTTACAGCAAGCATGTTGTTTAAGCATGTGGGTGGCAAATTAGAGTAGGGGATTTGCAGGCTAGTTCAATGTGAGGGCAATGGGTAACATAAGTGTTAGTATATTAAAGTGTAAGGGCCAATGAGCAATTGCACAACTGAGTGCAGGTGTAGATACTTAAGTGTATCATGACACTTAATAGTGTATCAGTGAAGTTAGACCTGGGTTGAGAGGTCAGGGGTGATGCAATGCATTAACCAGCAGTGCTTGGGTGTCCTAGTACATGTGGTGATTGATGTGGCAATGTAGGCAGGTAATGTTGGTGATGGTGGAAATAACAGTGTTAGTGTTAGATTGGTGAGATCAGTGGTGTATAGATTTGTACCAAGTCACCAAGTTACAAGGAGTATCTTAATGTTAATATACATGGGTATGTGGATTATTGTTTAATATAGAGTGGGTATTAGTGTATATGGATGCCCAAGTGAGAAAGAGGGTAGTGAAATGTGTTAGTGTTTAGTGATTATGAGTATAATATGTATATGTGAGTGAGTGCTAAGTGTGGGTATTTGCTAGTAAGGAGCTAGGTATGTGAGTGTGTTAGTACACATTGATACATGAGTATCAAGTATTGGTGAATAGAAGTATAACTAGTTTGAGGGCATGGTACCATGGGGTATCGTGGAGAGAGAAAAGTCAAGTATGGAGCATTAGTTAGGATACTAAGGTATGTTAATGTACCGGTAAGGTATTAAGATTTGGGTTTTTATAACTAAGATATTAAGTATAAAGTTAAGGTACTATATAATACTACATATATAAGATAATTATCTAGTGTTATGTCTAGCATATACTAGCTATTAGAATTGACTTAGGAACCTAGTTAGAACTGGATATTAGCTAGTATACCTTAGTAGGCCAACCAAAGGGACAACTTGGAATCCCAAATTAGATTAGATCTAGTTTGACCTAGTTTGACCAATATGACCCAGTCTTGACCTAGAAAACCATACTTTAACTCATTTTAGCTTATTTATCACTTCATTACACCAAATGACATAAAATTTCATATATAGGTCTGTGAGGCACCGATACAGACACGGTTTGACATTCATTGCTCTGGACCACAGGCAAGTACATTCTCTGATAGTTTATATTATTTGATAATTACTATAATACAAGTATTTAGTAATGTTTTACCTGGTTTTTGACACGATGGTTACACGGATTAGTTGTTATGGATCTCAGTCACGATATATTGTTTCTCACATTTATTGTACACCTCGATCACCCTGCTCATATGTCGACTCCATATTGTATTTTTTATATCGTGATGTGACTTGATTGGGATATATTATTCTATTGTGGATAGCCAATCCTATTGGATTGAGCCGTACTATTGTTCTATTGTGGATAATCAATCCTAAGGGATTGAGCCGTACTATCGTGATTGTATTATTGTGGATAGCCAATCCTAAGGGATTGAGCCGTACTATCGTGCTTGTACTATTGTGGATAGCCAACCATACGTTACCCGTATGATTGAGCCGTATTATTGTGGACATTGCTTATTGATTATTGATTCTTGATTGAACATATATTGGAGTGATATTTCAAAACACTTAGTGTAGTATTAGTTCTTTTCTATATTCTATTTTATTGTGTACAGATTTTGCCTTATTGCTCCAGATTATCTGTCTTTCTTTTCTACCATACTATGATATATGTTCATTATTCTTCTTGTCTTGTACTACATTCACTATTACTGTTTATAGTCATTATCAATTAACTTGGAACTGCTATTAGGGTGTACTTCACTCCAATTCTGACTGGATATATTTTTCAAACGACGACTTAGAGGGCTGGTGTTCGACGTTTTACGGATCACAGGAGGGAGTGGAAACCATGGGCCCTGACATTAGGAATGACTACCGGGAGGACTAGCCAGTGTCATGAGATACCTTAGTTTCATTTACTTAGCATTTGTACTGGATTTGTCTCCAGCTCTTTAGATATTTGAGATGTAGTTGATACTCTAGATTTTATATTGATTTGTTAGACTCTTAGACTTGAGATTTGTAGTAGCTATTTCGACTTGTGACTTTGTCATTTCTTGATTTATATCCTCTCGTGCCAATTCCTCTTTATAGATTATTGTGATTGAGTATTACTTATTTATCATATTGTCCTCCTTTTGGAGTTGACATATGTACATTGTCAGGTTATATATTTTATTGGGTGAGATGGATAGATAGTATTGTTGACCTAGACAACATTTTTTTGCCGATGCTGCGGAGTGGACTGGACGTACCCACGTACTCGTGCCCTGACACCAGGTGCGGGTCGTGACAACTAATTTTGATGTTTGATTGTCATTATTTTCCACGAAAAATTATCATTTTATATGGAAAATGATATTTTTCTACGGGCTGGACAAGTTTTATTTTCCAGGAAAATATGAAAAATGATAGTTTTTAGAAAATAATTTTATGAAACATATAAACTATCAAATACTACAATTGGTGAAAAATTTGTGATCAAAATATTTATTCGGAAAAAATGCCTAATCAAACACAGACTAATGCATGTACACTTCCTTAAACCTAATATGAATATATTTAAATTAAATCTAGTCTGATAACTTTAGAAAAATAAATCTAATTCGAACAGGTTTAATTAAATCTACCTTATATGGATTTAGATAAAACCAAATATTTGATACAAATCCAAATATTTATAAATTCAGCTGAACCTGAACTTATAAGGATTTAGAGAAGTCCAAATCTCTATAGATTTAAACTAAATCAAATCCAGAGAACTTAAGGGCTTGTTTGGATGCGTTTTTTAACTCAGTTTTTGAGTTAAAACATTGCTTCCGTTGTAAAAGCCATTTGGATGTCCTCTTTCGATTTTTGATTTTCGAAAAAAAAAAATTCAACACCAATGTTATATAGCTGCTTTCAGAGTGAAGATAAAAACTGATTTCTGAAATCAGTTTTCCCAAATTCAGCGGACCCCACCCCCACCAGCACCCCCATCCCCAAACTCAATTGTATCATTTTTTTCTCTCTCTCCTCATTTGCTTGGATCTAGAGTAAAGGGAGACCTCCCTCCACCTCCAACGAGCTCTCCCGACGGCTTCGACGAGCCCCCAGCACCATGAGCGGGTGAAGAGGGAGAGGCCCTCAACGGGCTCGACGTCGCAGATGTTCCTCGACGTCAGCAGAGGTCCCTCGACGTCGCGGATTGGATCTCGTTGTCGTCGTACCTGCTAGAGGGGTTGGATCTCGACGCCGCGGGTTGGGTCTTGACGTCACCGTCCCCTACGGAGCACAGGAGGAGCTCTCCTCCAAAACTCGACCGGAACAAGAGTAGCAGCCCTCGACCGAAGGAGAGACGAGTTTGTGCAGCAATGGATCCCTAACCTAGCAATCGATTCCAAGAACATTAAATTAATTTTTTTTATCAAGAACTGATATGGATTCCCAACGTCCACCAATTTTTTTACAAATTTATTAACTTAACTATTAATTTTATTAGAATTTTTTTTCTTCTAAAAACACCTACCTACAAAAAATTAAAAAGAAACAAAATATTTTTTTTAAATTTTTTAATAATTTTTCCACACAACAAAATATATTTTATAAAATTTTATTAAAAACAATATTTTCTGAACATTTTTTTACCAAACTGAAATTTTAACATTATTTTCTGAAAACTGTTTTCCAGATAAAAGTAACCAAACACAAACCCAGAATCTCTACACTCAGAAAACAACTTTATAACTTTCTTTCAAAAATTATTTTCAGAACAAAATTTCAAAAAGACTATCCAAACGGAGCCTATGTCATTCTTAAAATAGCTTTAAACAACCCAACTTTCTTAAAATAGCTTCACTAATGTAAGATTCAAAATTTTAATATCCTTTATGATGGGACTCTACTCGAGAAACACACAAGCAACATACGTGAAGGATAATGGTCCGTTTGGATTGACTTTTTAAAATTTTGTTCTAAAAATAATTTTCTGAAAGTAAGTTATAATATTATTTTCTGAGTGTAAAAATTTTGGTTTTGCGTTTGGTTACTTTCGTCTGAAAAATAGTTTTTTGAATTTTTTTTTAGATTCCGTTCGATAAAATATTCTTTGGAAGTAATTTTTTTGTTAAAATTTTATAAAATATTTGTATTAAAATTAATATGTCCGTGTCCAACAAATTATCTGTATCCGATCCACCCAATTCGTATCCGACATAGAGTTCCGGGTCCTAGGGTTCCGGGAAGGTCCCCATGCTCAGCCCAACCGAATCGGTTCTTGGCCGACGCTCCGGGTCCTAGGGATAGGGTTGAAGTCGTCGTCCCAAGCCGAAGTCGTCATCGACCTCCGGGTCCCAGATCTAGGCCGCCCACACCCAATGCGGAGCCGAAGTCGACGTCGTCCCAACCCCACAACCGTCGACCGGCAGAGACGAAGTGGCGGGTCCTCCCATCTTGTCGAGATCCACCGCCGCCAGCCTTGTCAAGAGCCGCCGCCGTCCGCGTTAGGGTTTGGGGAGAGGGGAGGAAGAAGAAGTCGGGGTCGTCGTCCACAACGAGGTCGGTCCAGTCGACTACGGCGAGGAGGACGAGGTCGTCATGCTTGTCGAGGAGGAGAATTAGGTTAGGTTATGGGTCGTCATTCGCTCCGTCGTTGTTGACGCAGCAGCGAGGTGGGTTTTTACATGGAAGGGAAAGAGTAATCTGTGGAGTGAGGGAGGGAGAGGAAAAAATATGAGGAGAGAGAGTGTGGAGGTGAGGGGGTTGGGGGGGGGGGTGGGGGGGGGGGGGGGGGGGTTTGGAGGTGAGATCCGACTGCTGTACCAAATTTTTGAGAGAGCACACATTCTGAAAGCATGTTTCACTTACTTTGGAAAAGCTGAGTTATAACAGCTGCTCTCAAAATAAAAAATTTGAAACAACTTTCTGAGTGATGGTTTACCAAACGTAATTTGGACCGGGATAAATGTTTAAAAACAGCATGAACGTTACGTGACGGTCATTCATTGGGGGAGATGTGGGATCGAGAATGATCCAATTAGCAGAGGGATGAGACGGTTTTAAGAAGGTTGTAAGCATTTGGTAGTAAACTTAGCATTATTGATAAGTGTAAACTTCAAATCCGAGGTGGGTATACAAATGCATTGACAATCAAAAGAGGCACAACTCTTTCCCGATGACTCCCTATACTCTCTAATAATGTCATTTAAGTCCCTATGTTTTTCGATCTTCTACGTCATATTCTACTCCACATTTTCCTTTCCACATATATATACATCTTACTGCCTCCTGAGTGATTGGCAAATTTAAATGATCACACTAAAGGGTATTTTGGTACGTACAAAAGTATATAACCAAAAAATTTATATTTTCGAAAATTAAATTTTTATGAATTAAATTCTTGAAAAAATATATTCTTATGTTTTGTGATTATATCAATATTTTCAGGAATATATAATTCATATAAAAATATTACATTTTTAATTGATAATTAAATATATTTAATAATTGTTACCTTTAGTTTGTGATTTTTTATAATATGGTTGGTTAAAATGATATGTTAGTATTCAATAGAACATACTTCAAATCCTATTGACAACATATTTTTTATTTATAAATTAATTCTTATCGATCCGATCTATAACCTAACCAAAGTCACTATGAGGTGAAACAGATCAACCCAAAAAAATGAATTATTTTAAAATGAAAAAAAAGACAAAAATGAAAAATAATTTTATTTCAAAAAAGAAAAAAAAATGAAAAATTTTACAATAAAAAAAGGAAAAAAAAAAAGAAAGAAAACAAGAAATTATTTTTTAAGAAGGCTAAAAATGATAAAACAAAAAAAAAGTTTTTTTCTTAAAAAGGAACAAAATAAAAACAAAAAATTTAAACGAAATTATTTTGTAAAACATCAAAAAGAAGCAAAAAAAAGGAGAGAGAAAAGTAAAAAAGAAAAAAAAAAACTTGATTGAAAAAGTATACAACAAAACAGAAAAATATATATTTTTAAATAAACAAAGAATAATTTAAAAGAAACAAAAAATTTAAAAAGACCAAAAATAATCTTTAAAACAAATGGAAAAAGATAACAAAAGAAAAACAAAAGAAAAACAAAGAGAGAAAAAAACTTTCAAAAAGTATACAAATAACAAAAAATAATTTAAATGAAATGAAAAAATGGAAAAAAACAAAAACAAAAAAAAATCTTAAAACAAATGAAAAAAAAAGACAAAATATGAGAATGAAAAAAAAAGCTAAAAAATAAATAAACTTTAAAAAAATTTAGAAAAAACAAAAAAGATAAAAAAAAATATCTAGGCAAAAAATATATACCTACCTATTCTTTGGATATGATTTGTCCTATATTATGCTATACTCAAAATTTTATAGGATTATTTACACTAACTATCCCTAAGTTTTGGACTTATTACACGAGGTACTCCTACTTTTAAACTAATTACACTTACCACCCCTCCCTTTAGAAATTTTTTTTAAAAATAGGGGTAGTTAGTGTTATAATTTTTTATTTTTATCTTAAAGTAGGGGTATCCCATGTAATAAACATAAAATATAGGGGTGGTTAGTGTAATTAGTTTAAAAATAGGGGTACCCCGTGTAATAAGTCCAAAACTTAGAGGTAGTTAGTGTAAATAATCCAATTTTATATCTCCAACCCATCAATCCTCAAATAATAAACAACCATTATTTATTTCTACATAAATTTATTTCTTCACAACTATTTAATATAATCATATACATCAACGTTATATTATTAATATTATTTACCGAGATAATATTATATTATATTATATTATACAACTCCAACCTACTAAATTTTTTCTTTAAAAATGATGCATACCGCCACTCATTTCATCATCCACTTTGTCATCCAATTTTTTTTTCATACCATCTTTCCTCAATAATGAACTTTAGAGCCAGTCAATCTCATGTACTATCTTCATCTAGCTCATCTGATAAAGATAAGTAGCTCGATTACATTGCAAATAAAATTACAACTATCAAGCACCAAGAGGATATGGTATTCCACTTAGCTGCTAGTAACAACCTCCTAATTGCTCAATATCTTAATTGTAGTGATGACGATGAGCCAACTCACTGAGGATCGATTCCTGGTCATATAGTGATCAATCGCAACATGGAGGAAGCTCATCAAAATTTTATGGAATGACCACTTTGCTGAGAATCCAAGGCATAATGAGTCGATTTTTCGTAGTAGATTTCGAATGAGTCGTAATTTATTTCTTCATATAGTTAATGATGTCGGATGTCATGACAACTACTTCGTTCAACGGATGGATGGTCTAGGTAGACTTGGATATCTTCATTGCAAAAAATTATTGCTATCTTTCGAATGTTAGCGTATGGTCAACCTGCAAATTCAACTGACGAATATGTAAAAATTGGTGAGTCTACATCAATTGAAAGCATGAAGAAATTTTGTCGAGCTATTGTGCAAATATTTGGTGGTGAGTATTTGAGATCTCCTAATGCCAGTGATATTGTAAGACTGCTTGAAATAGGTGAGAGACGTAGTTTTCCAAGGATGTTAGGAAGTCTAGATTGTATGCACTGGGTTTGGCAAAATTGTCCAGCAGGTTGATCAGGTTCATACAGAGGACGCAGTGGTTCTCCAACCATTATCCTCGAAGCAGTGGCAGATTATGATTTGTGGATTTGGCATGCTTATTTTGGCTTATCGAGGTCCAACCATGATATTAATGTTTTAGAGTCCTTTCATCTATTCTCAGACCTTGCTGAAGGTATATCTCCCCCTGCTCTTTAGGTCATTGGAGAAATTGAATACAATAATAGTTATTATTTAGCCGATGGAATTTATCCCAAATGGTCCATGCTTGTACAAACCATCAGAAATCCTCAGAACCCGAAAAAGAAATTGTTTGCAATGAAACAAAAAGGATGTAGAAATATGTGGAACGTGCCTTTGGAGTTCTTCAATCATGTTTTGCAATAATCAAAGGACCATGTTGTTTTTGAAAAAAAAAAATGATATATATAATATCATGACCGCGTGTGTCATAATGCACAATATGATAATCGATAATGAACGTGATGTAGAAGTAAACATTGAAGATGTTAACCAAGAACCGGTCCCTGACATTGAGATGGTTGCAAATGAGTCAGTACGATTTCAACAATTTCTTGTTCCTCATAGACAAATAACGAATAAAGAGGCTCACATTGCACTCTGAAATGCATTAATCGAACATCTGTGGGATCGACATGGAAATTCTACTGATTAATGTCGTGTTGTTTATATCTCTAGATTAATGTTTGTTGTATCTCTAGTTTAATCTTGATTTGTACTCGTAAATCAATGTGGTTTTAATTATTATTGTACTTTCAATCAATCAATGTTTGCTTCAACATTATTGAATTCTTATCTTTGTGCATTGGATTCTCTGCATTGCTTTAGCATTAGATTATTTTGTTTGTGGAGAATCTTGTCTCGAATAGTGTGTTACAGAGAATCAAATGCTTTAGCATTGGTTTTAATTATTATTGTATTTTCAATCAATCAATGTTTGCTTCAGTGTTATTGGATTCTTATCTTTGTGCATTGGATTCTCTGCATTGCTTTAGCATTGGATTCTTATGTTTTGTGAAGAATCTTGTCTCAAATAGTGTGTTGCAGAGAATCAAATCTTTAGCATGTGGTTTAATTATTATTGTACTTTCAATCAATCAATGTTTGTTTCATTGGACTCTATAAATTGTGTAACATTTGTTATGGAAATTCATATCTTTCAACCTCAAAGTTTTCTTATCCTATTAAAAACATGGCTGAAAGCAATGCTGGTGTTGGGAGGCCTCTCCGTTGAAAATCATATTCCATTGATAAAGAAATTATTTTATGCCATGTGTATCTTGAGATTTCTCAAGATCCTGTCATTGGTGTAAACCAGAAAAAGGAAATTTTTTGGGAACGCATTAGTATTCTCTATCATAGTCGCTTGCCTCCTCATTGTACTGATGTTCGAACTATAAAGTCTCTAACAAATCACATTTCTAAATTTATGAAGGCAATTAGCAGATATCGGGGCTGTCGACGACAAATTGAAAATCGTCACATAAGCGATGCTTCTGAGATGGATATCGTAAGTATTACTTCAATATTTCTTTAAATTATTAACATCATAATTGATATATCATGACCATATTTTTAATTGTGTAGGTTAATCATACGAGAGAGCTATTTTCAAATTGTGTTGAATATTAAAAAAAAAGGATTTCAGTATGATCATATGTGGCCTATTATGAAGGACGTGGAGATGTGAGTACCATTGAAATGCCAATACCACGAAGAAAGTCGAATTGCTCTATGGAGTCACAGTCAGAAGAGTGTCAAACTCCAAATACTATGGAAACATCTTCTTTCTCGATTAATTTAAATGCTGATGAAGATGGACAAGCTTCAGAGTATGAGAATGTAACTCCTACTTTACGACCCTTGGGACGGAATAAGGAAGATGAAAAGGAAAAAAAACGATGAGAAGAAAAGCCTTGCCGAGCTTATCAAAAAACAACAAAAGTTGATGGATTCCTACAATCAAAACAACTCTGGGAGGTCAGCTGATTTAATATCTACCATTCAAAGGAGCTCAGCCTCACGAGATTTGTGCACACAAATAAAAATTATGATGTTAGATTTGAATTCCATCAAAAATCCAAATGAGCGTAAATATTGGGATTCCATGAAAAATAAAATTATGGAAAAAAAAGGGCTCATGATGATCAGGCTCGACAATCATCTGCTGACACATCTCACGGTAATTTTGATACATCAAGATATTTTCAAGGTGGGTCATCCCATGACTTCGATACTACTAATTTTAGTAGATTTGGTTCCTTTCAAGAAGGATGCGATGGAAATGGAGATGATTTACTACCGTTCTAAAAGTGTCTTAGACTATCTTAATTTGAATGTTGTTGTATTGCTTTATGCATTTTTAATTTCAATGTTGTTGTAACGTTTAGTCTTTTAATTTCAATGTTGTTGCTGGTTGCGTTATTTCAAATTTTGATGTATTTTTTTTTAAGTCAATGTATTTTAATTTTAGAAAATTTTATGTTATTCTGTTAATTTTTGCCAAATTATTTAAATACTATTTTATTAATCAAATGAATCTAATAAAAAAAATACGAGTAACAAATATATTCAATATTAGATTCTATTTGAAGACCTCAACAAAAATATTTTAATAGTATAATTATTATATTATTTATAATTATAAATTAGAAAATATGGTAAGTTAATTAAGTTTAGTGTTTAACATATGTAGGATATATTAGTAATTAGCTAAACTTTGAGGGCAAAATGGTCATGAATAGTGGATCCTCAAATTTGAGGATTTTTTTTCTCTCTCTCTCTTCTCAAATTTAAGGATTTTTTCTCTCTTTTCTCAATTTGAGGAGAGGGAGTTCTTCCCTCAAAAAATTTGAGAAAATTTTCTCATTTTGAGGATGGGTTGGAGATGGATTTTGAGAGAATTTTCTCAATTTGAGGTTTGAGGACTTGAGTTGGAGATGGTCTAAGGATATGAAAATACAAGCCAAATAAAAAATGGAAATAAGTTTTTCATCCTTAAATTTGACTAGCATAAAAAAAATGGGCAGACCAAATGACCCCTAAGATCATTTGGGTTCAAAGGATTTAAAAGGTATTGGTGGATCTTAATTCATGGAGGACGAAATCCTGAGAATCAGGGACGGATCCAAGGGTTGCTTAGGGTGCAAAAAAAAAAATTACTTTTCCTTTTTTCCTACAGATTTTTGTTTGAATTTTTTATATGGACTAGTCCACTTTTAGTCCACCCAAATTTATGATAGTCAGTCCCAATTTCTTGATCCGCCTCTGCTGAGAATAGATGACCAATATAATCAATTTACGAACAATCCAATAATAAATGTGGCTACTATATATACATCACACCCAGCCATCTTATTTAGTAGTTGGCAGTCTTAAAAGATCTATGAACTAATTGCTACTGGTACCAAAGTAGACAGGCAAGAGTAGCGTACTTATTGATTGTTGCATAAAACTGTGCAGCCACTAATCTATTTAATTCGGTAGGTAGATCAGAAATTAGCATCGCAAATATCAGTGCGGATCTATCCATAATGTTATTCCTTCATATAGTACTAACCAATCATTCTACTTACTATTTGCAAAAGATGATTTTATGTAGTGGTTTTATGTAGTGGCAACCCTTAATGAAAGAGTAAAAAAAAAAAAAATCAACGAGCATAACATCAAAAGAGTGCATTTTTTTGTTTCAACCACCAAAACATACTAACAAAAATGGTTTTATGTAGTGACAACCCTTGAATAAAATGGTGAACATCATTCGAGTTTTAGTGGGTGAACAAAAATGGACTCACAGCAAAATGAGTTGGAAGTATTCATCTATATTTTTAGATTTGTTCCGGGATGTATTAATGTTCCTTTTTCGGAACCAAGATTTTATTTGAGATGTACGGACGCTGGCTAATCAAAATATGAGTAAATTATTTGTACCTCCACGGTACTGGTCACAACCCTTTGTTTGGGGTTGCGTAAGATTTGCAATAATATGGTTGTACCTCCATGGTACCTATTATAAATAATCTCTCATCTGGATTGAGTAAAGTATTCAATACTATAGTTATACCTCCGTAGTACCAGTCACAACCCTTCGTCAGGGTTTGACTAAGTCTTCAATATTTTAGTTACACCTCACAACTTCTCGATTGAGGTATAAATAAAAGATATTCTAACAATCTCCACATTGACTTGTATTCTGTTTAGTTTTCTCTTGTAGAATGTCTTGAAATTGTAATTGTTCCTCACCGGTAATTGTCTCTAGGGTAGAATAAATTCTTCAAAACTCTACAACATTTTCTTTGTGGGGATTGACAGATTTTTTGTCACGCAGGTTTCTTTACTTTTCGGTTGCAACTGTACAACTTTTCTCAATTTTCTATATATTTTGTATACATCTAGCTCTAGTTCCCCCCACGTAAATACGTCTGATACAGGTAGCCTCACTTAAATCTAATATGAGTATATTAAATTAAATCTAAACATTTGTACCATTAAAAACAAAATCTAAATCGAATAGGTTTAATTAAATCTAACACATATGTATTTAGATAAACCAAATCCAAATATTTCGAAATTAAGCTGAACTTATAAGGATTAGATAAATCCAAATCTAAATAGATTTAAATTAAATATAATCCAAACAAACTTTAAATTTAAACAACTTTATTAACTTTCTGAAAACACAAAATCCTAACACTATAGCCCTTATGATGAGGAATATACACCCGAAAAATACACAAAGAACAGACCTAAAGAACAACTTGTCTCGTGTAGTTAAGGATACTATAAGTGAACAAAACAAGTGAAACTAAAGATACAGATTATGGAATAATCATGAGCAAAACCATATAAAAGCTAATACGGAGACGCACAGTCAAGAACATAAGTAGGAATCCTGTTGATCAAAAATATACTAGTAAACACAACTTCAATCCGGGGTGGGTATAATATACTCTAACAATCAGGAGGCACAACTCCAATCGAGGTGACTCCCTATACTCTCTAACAATAACACCTAAGTTCCTAGGCTTTTCGATCTTTTATATATATATATATATATATATATATACACACACACACGCATCTTGCTGCCTGTCGCATTAATGTGCAGATTTAAATGATCACTCTAAGGATCATTTGGGCACAAAAGAGTTAGGAGGTATTGGTGGATCTTAATTCATGGAAGATGAAATACTAGAAGCATCCTATGCCATTGAGAACAGACGAGCAATATAATCATTCTTCGAAGAATCCAATAACAAATATGTGGCTACTATACATCACACCAAGTCATCTTATTTAGTAGTTGGCAGTCTTAAAGAGATTTATGAACTAATTGCCACCACTACCAAAGTAGACAGGCAAGAGTAGCATATACTTATTGTTGCATAAAATCGTGCAGCTAGTAATACTCAATTTAATTCAATAGGCAGGCTAGAAATTAGCATCAATAGGTAGACTAGAAATTAGCATCGTAAATATCAATGTGGATCTATCCATATAATGTTATAGTCCAAGATTCTATTTGAGATTTTAGGCTCTGGCTATTCAAGAGATGGAAAACAAATAAAATTTTCCAATAGATTTCCTTTCTTATTTTCCTGCCTAGTAGAAAAGTTTCGCGAAGACAAATATCGCCTAACGTTTCTATAGTCACTTCCTCTCCACTTTCCAGTACTAACCAAACACAAATAGAGTTCACTTCTTCACTCCTTTTCCTTCTGTTTCACCAATTGCCGATTAACAAGGCTTTGCAACCAACAGGTGATGGTCAATCGCCCTTTCATGCCTGACACAAACATGTTTTGCCTATTGTGCAAAGAAGTAGTGGAAAAGGGAAATTCAAATTTCTGAAGGTATATATCTCTTTCATAATATGGCCTAGGAGAGGAGCCATATGATTGAAAGATTTTTCTTCCCAGAGTAGTATATATCTCCAATAATTGACTAAAGTACGAATAGTTTGTTTTTTCAATGAATGTACACATAATGTAAGAAAAGTAACATCCAATCATTCAATTTGGACAAGTCATTAGAAATAAGCTTTATTCTTCCAAGGAGGTTAAAAACAACAAATAGCAAATTTTATTGAGAAGTGTGAAATTTTTCCAAGAAAGCTGCAAGAAGAAACCTCAGTAATCAGGTATTGAGGCGAACCTATACCCAGGGGCACCTCTCCATGAATAATATGCAACTCTAGTCTCGTAGAAGCCTGCATAAAGATTTGGCCAACACATTAATCACAAATAAGGGTGTCAACAAACTGTAATGATAGAATCCACCTGAAATTTATAGTAGCCTACTTTTGGATCTACGAGAGAGTTAGTTTGCTTTACTTGGCAAATGAAAGGCACAGTAAAAGTATAGTGATATAGTTGTTAGTTTCGAAATAGATCAAAGATGGATCACATATGCCAGGAACAGAAATTCACACGAGATTTTACAGTCTGCTCTCTGTTCAATCCTGATGTTGTTGCTGAGATTCAAAGATTCACACAAATTAAGTTTGCTCTCTGAATAAACGATCAACTCCAACAAAAAACTTATAGAATATCAGACAAACTGACTTTTAAACATAAAACTCGCAATGTAGAAAGACACAAAAAATGTTCTTCTCTTTGAGATCGCAATAGCTACAATGAGATAAAACAAACACAACTTCTTGCTGGGTGATGAAGATCACCGTTGCTCAAAGCAAGATTCGTCCTACCCAACGATCTGCTCTCAGGAACCAGCAAGTTCAAAGAATGAACTTCTGGAACGTTCTATGTCACCTTCGGAAAAACTTGAACACTTGAACTAGGCAAGAGGTGCTCTCTGTGGCGCATAGAAAGCATGTGCATAGACTATTTCTGTTGCTGGCTCTCTTTTTCCTCTCATTTTTTCCAACATACTAAATGTGGGAGGAGGACCACTATTTATAGAGGAAACCAACAGCAGCGCGCATGTGTGCATATGCGCGTCCCATGAGCCCAAATTCTACCAAATTCGGGTGGCAAAGTCGTCTGCGCAGACAGTGCTGTCCGTCGCACGCAAAAGTGCTGACAGCTCCGCCTGTGCCGCGGTCGAAAGCAAGCGCAGAAAACCATGCCCCAAAAGCACGCGCAAAAAACCATGCGCCGAAAGCAACTGTAGCACTGATAGTACTATGCGACGCACGCAGCCGCCCCGGACATACCGTCCAGCTATGCAGCCCCGCGAATGCAGCCCCGCGCATAACGTCACGTGCATACACCCATGCATACGCTCTCACATACGCTCACACAACAACTCGTGCATGCAACCGCGCATACAACTCACGCACGAAACAAGTGCACGAGCGCAACATATGTGCACACGCGCCATGCGTCCGATGCGTACGTGCGAAGTGCAAAGTGCACCATAAAAACGCTACTTTGTGCCCTTCGCCCAAGCCGGTGTCTGAGTCCAAGTCCGAGTCCAAGTCATTCGAGACTTAGCTCCTAAGGAATATTTTTCAAAGAGAGTGATAAAAACAAAGATTGTTCCTTTGAGGTTTAAAGTTTAAACTTAAACCCTCTAGGAAAATTATCCCACATGGACTACCACCCCATGTGCATATGCCAACACAAAGCATAGCTATATATTGGGATATACACTTTGGTGATTTTTCAATGTGGGACTAAAATTCCTAAAGCTAAGTTGGAAAACCCCCAACAATCTCCCACATATATCATAGTATATGGTAGAGCATTTCCCACAGTGACTGTCCATCATGTATTAGGATAGATGTCGCTGGCGACTTGAACCTTCTCGCATGGGTCAAACAACAGTATAATACTCAAATAGACTGAGCCTTGAATTCAGTATCATAGTTGTTATTTTTTTCGCTCACATAATGGCATCAGTTGTGTCTCTAGTCGCACATTAAAGGCCATGTACTGACCTGGTCCCAGTGTATGTATTTTGGGTGTCTACAAGCTTACCCTCGAGAGACGGCCTACATCTCTTTCCATACACTTAGGTGAGTTCTTTTGTTAAGAGTTCCAGTATGAAGCCTTGCGCTTCCTTGCAGTGCTACGCCGCTATGACATGGCATGAAGCCGAGGCTACACCTCATCGTGGTGTCATATCACTGTAACATGAGGTCACAAGCCTCTTTGTAGTGTTGTACTACCCAGTATGAAGCCTTGTGCTTCCTTGCGGTGCTACGCCGTTGTGACATGGCCAAAAGTCGAGGCTTTACATCTTTTACCTCTTTGTGGTGTTACACCACTGTAGCATAATGTCACATGCCTCTTTGTAGTGCTGCCTACCACTCTCCATTATACAACATTAGGCTACCTGCATATATGATGTGCTACACCGCTGTGACATAGCCCGAAGCCGAGGCTTTATATCTTTTACCTCATCGTGGTGCCACACTACTGTAGCATGGGGTACTCAGGCCTTCTATAGTGATGTGGTACCAGTGCTTCCTGCAGAGCACGCCAAACATTCTTAATGTCCGAGAACTCATTAAGGCGTCGAAGCCATATTCCCAGAGGACCTGGTCTATAGGAAGAGCATATAGTATACTACATAGGTTCCGGGAACGGGTCCTATCAAAGTCCCCAATGACTAACCTCCGTCCTGATATTTTTCCAGTCAGTGATCCTTCTTTGAACCAAAAGCTAAATGCCCAGTAGATTTATTTTTTGAACTAATAGCATAAAATTTTACGGTAGAATTACATAGACACAATATTAGAATGCCTTCAAGCACACTTTTCTTGCTGTGTCCTCGACAAGTTGGCGCTTAAGGCCTGTGGTGAACGGATCCACCAGATTCTCCTGGTTCCGAATATCAACCACTGCAATGACTCTAGCGTTGATGCTATCATTCAGTGCTCTGTGTCGAAGCCGCACAGTCCTCTTCTTACCATTGAAAAGATTATTTGATGCCACCGCTGCAGCAGACTGGTTGTCGTAGTAGATCGGTACCGCCAGTATCTGTGCACCAACCAGTGGATGATCATACATGAAATCCTGAAGCCATTCTGCTTCATCCACTGCAGCCGCCAGTACAAATAACTCAGATTCCATGGAGGAATGAGAGAGCATTGTCTGCTTCTTCGACTTCCACGATATAGTAGCACCACTCATGAAGAAAACGTATTCTCCTGTGGACCTTTCGCTCTCTATTTCTGAGTACCAGCTTGCATCACTAGCCTTCTACCATTGCTAGGTAACCACTGTAGTGCAGTACAAACTTTTGAGTCCTTTTAAGATATCTCATCACTCTCTTCACAGCTTTCCAGTGTTCGACAACTAGATTGCTCGTGAACCGATTAAGAATGCCTACAGTAAAAGCTATGTCAGGCCTGGTGACACTTGTAGCATACATTAAACTCCCGATGACACTCGAGTACTCCAACTGCCTAACACTTTCTCCTGGATTTGGTTTCAGCTTCTTGTCACACCTATAAGGAGTATTGATCCCTGGAAGATCCTGATATCCAAAGCGTGTAAGCATCTTTTTCACGTAGTGAGCTTGTGATAGAGCCAACCCATCTTTTGTCTGGATGATCTTTATCCCAAGGATAACATAAGCATTTTCCATGTCCTTCATACTGAACTTGGACGAGAGAAACTTCTTTGTCTTTGTGACACATTCTATATCCGTACCCAGAATTAACATATCATCCACATATAGACAAACGATCACCCCTCTACCATCAGCGAACTTAGTGTAAACACACTTATCTGTCTCGCTGACCGTGTAACCGATTGATCTGAAAACTTTATCAAACTTCCCATGCCACAATTTGGGAGTTTACTTCATACCATAAAGAGATTTCACTAGCTTGCACACTGTCTTCAAGATCCTTGATGATAAAACCTTCCGACTGCATGTAAATCTCTTCAATCAGTTCTCCATTCAAAAATATTATTTTAACATCTATCTGATGAATCGCCAGTTTGTGAATAGCACCCAGAGCAATTAGCATCTTAATGGTTGTCACCCGCGCCACTATAGCATACATGTCAAATAATCAATCTCATGTTTCTAAGAACCCTTTGGCCACCAGCCTAACTTTAAACTTATCAATAGTTTCATCGGCCTTCATCTTCTTCTTCATGATCTATTTGCATCTGATAAGTTTAACTCCTTCAGGAAGATTGACCAACTTTCAAGTGTTATTGGAGGTTATGGAGTCAAACTTGTCATTGACAGTCTCCTTCCAAAATACGTCTCTGGTCTTCATTGTCTCATCATAGTGAGCAGATCTGCTTCCACATGATAGGTGACGAAGTCATCTCCGAAGTCTTTCAACCTCCTCACTCGCTTTGCTGACGGCACATCGAGTTCTTGTTTAAATATTGTCACTTCTACGACTTCTTGTATTACATCTCCTTGGGAAGTACTTGCCTCCTCAGTGCTAGCACTATTCTCTGGAACATCCGTGAGAACAATGTTCTTGTGCCTAGCAAACTTGTCATCAAAAAATTCTGCATCACGGAATTCAATGATATGATTGGACGCGATATCAAGAAAACTTTGAGTGTCACTCTTTTCAGCATAGTCCAAAAATATAGTCTTCGTATTCCTCGTTCCCAGCTTCTTAATCTTGATATATGGAAGCTTCACATATGTCAGGCACCCCCACACTCGAATGACATTCAAGTTGGGTCTGACCTTGAACCAGAGTTAATGAGAAGTAATGCCTGTTGTCGCGAACGACACTCTATTGAGGATAAACATAGCCGTAAGTGCAGCTTCTCCAACGTAGCATTTTGGAAGACCTGCAGTCAACAACATAGAGTTCATCATCTGTGTCAATGTCATGTTCTTCCTTTCTACAACTCCATTGGATTGGGGAGAATACGAAGCAGTTGTTTCATTGATAATTTTATATTTTTTTGCAGAACAATAAGAATTCCAAGGAGCGATACTCTCCACCTCGATCGTTTCTAAGTCTCTTGAGTTGCTGATCGGTTTGGCGCTCAGCTTCAGCCCTGAAGTCCTTGAACTTCTCGAACGCTTCATCTTCCGCTTTGAGAAGACATACGAACGCATATTTCGGAAAGTCGTCGAAGAAAGTAATAAAATACTTTATTCCGGCCTTTGTAGAGAATTGTTTGAAGTCACAGATATCTAAGTGCACTAACTCCAGAAGATCTGTGCTTTGGTTCACCCTTGTGAACGACTTCTTAACGATCTTTGTTTGTGCACAGACTTCACATTTCTCCACCTCCTTACTCCCACATTTGGAGATAAGGCATAGACTAGACATCTTGTTAATTCTTTTACAATACAATTGTCCTAGTCTGTTATGCCATAACTCGAGAGGATAAATGTGACCGGTATTAATACTTTCAGAAGGAGTTACAAGCTGCAGTTTGAACATCTCTTCAATACAAAAAGCTTTTCTGAAGTATTCTTCTTTGTAGGACATCACCATCTAACCGATATTAATGTCCATCCTCAAGTCCGCCTTGCACAACAGACTCTTCAAAATTATGTTCTTGGCAAACATTGGTATATGCTTCACGTTCTCCAGTGTAAGTGATTTTTTCGAAGTCGGTTTCAGCACCACTGTCACGATCCCCTGATCTTCAGCTTGAGTCTTGTTCGCCATCGAGACCTTCTCAAAACTAGACTCGTAAGTGGTGAACAACTCCTTCTTAGAGCGCACGTAGCAAGATGCACCAGTGTTCACCCACAAGTCAGTGTCCATGCCATATGACTCAACCTGCACAAACAACATGGTTAAGCTCACCTTGCTCTTTCGATTTGGGCTTGGACCTACAGTCCTTCTTGTAGTGGCCCTTCTTGCCACAGTGGTAGTAAGTCACATCTGACTTGGTCCTTGGCTTGAAATGAGCCGACTTCACTTTCAACTGGTTGAAATCCTTCATTTTGTTCTTGTAGGAAAATTTATGTTCCCTTTCGGATCACCAGAGTGTACCATGTTAGCCTTAGTCAACTGCTTAGACAAGGAGTCCATCTTAAGTTGTCCTCTTGCTTCATATTCGATGTGGATCTGGTGCAAAAGATCCTCAAGCTGGATCTCCATATTCTTATTATACATATATGTTTTGAATTTGATCCATCTCGGAGGAAGTTTGGTGACGACAACACCCACCATGAATTTATCTTCTTGCTTCATGCCTTCTTCCTCCAGCTTCTGCTACAAATTCAATAGCTCTTTGACTTGTGACAGCATAACTTTCTCATCTTCAAAATGCATAGTGAAAAACTTTTCAACGAGATGAATTTTTGACATCTTCTCGTCAGTCTTGTAATGCTTCTCAAGATATTTTCAAACATCTCTTATTTTCTCCTTCTTGTTGTAGGACTCTTCCATAGAGCCAACCATAGCATTCAGGATCAACAACTTGCATAAGTCATTGTCTTTCTTCCACTTGAAATGCGCATCTCTAGCGATGCCAGCTACAAGTTCACCTCCATCTTCGGAAATGGTAGGTTCAAGATTTTTTAACACATACCCAACATTCACAAGTTGAAGATTGAGATAAATCTTTCTCTTCCAAATGTTGTAGTATTCCTCGTCAAACTTCTCAAGTTTGTGAAAACTTGTATCGAGAAGGTTTGAACGATTATTCTCCATCTTTATCGAATCTTGCTTTGAGATTGTTAGTCCTGACGTAGATCAAAGAAGGATCATAGATGCCAGGAATAGAGATTCGCACGAGACTTTACAATCTGCTCTCTGTTTAATCCTGATATTGTTGCTGAGATTCAGAGATTCACACAAACTAAGTTTGCTCTCTGAATAAACTCTACTCCAACGAAGAACTTATAGAATATCATATTACAAACTGATTGCTAAACATAAAACTTGCAATAAAGAAAGACACGAAAAATGTTATTCTCTTTGCGATCGCAGTCGCTACAATGAGATCATCGTTGCTCAAAGCAAGATTCTCTCTACCCGACGATCTGCTCCTAGGAACCAGCAAGTTCAAAGAATGAACTTCTCGAACGCTCTAAGTCACCTTCAGAAAAATACAGACACTTGAACTAGGAAAGGGGTGCTCTCTACCACGCATAGAAAGTATGCGCATAGACTATGGCTGCTGGTGGCTCGCCCTTTTTCCTCTCCTTTTTTCCAACACACTGAATGTGGGAGGAGGACCACTATTTATAAAGGAAACCAACAGCAACGCGCATGCGCGCATATGCGCGTCCCATGTGCTCAAATCCTACCAAATTCGGGTGGCAGAGTCATATGCGCAGACAGCGCCGCACATGCACTATTAGACAGTATTAGTGCAAAGTGCGCCATCAAAGCGCCACTTTGCGCCCTTCGTCCGAGCCCGTGTCCGAGTCGCTAAGCCCCTTTGGGACTTAGCTCCTAAGAAATGTTTTCCAAAAAGAGTGACAAAAATAAAGATTGTTTCTTTGAGGTTTAAACTTAAACCCTCTCTAAAAATCCTCACATGGGGCACCACCCCATGTGCATATGCCAATACAAAGCATAGCTATATATTGGGATATACACTTTGGTGGTTTTCCAATGTGGGACTAAAGTTCCCAAAGCTAAGTTGGAAAAACCCTAACAATAGTGATACTACAATAACTTCAAAGAATATAAATGCAATAAAATGTGATCTCGGAGCAACCAAAAAAAATATTGACAGCAAAAAAAGTGTGACAGCGAAGCAATAATTTAATAAATCGATAAAGCCGGAATTTAAGATGATTGCAATAAATTAAAAAAAAAAGTAAAAAAAAAAATCTGTCAAAATATTGGAGCAACTGTTGTAAGGAAATTCAGTCATGTCCACCTAAATATGTTTGCATGCAACAAGTGCTAATCTAGTTGAGCCAGATAAAAAATTATGTACTCCCCGAGTCTCCACTAGAAAGGATAGCATGCTTTTTCTGCTATGGCTGCAATCAAGTTTCCTCATCAAACTTATAACACAATCAAATGTGTTTAACGTGCTACTCAGTTCAGTGATCTTTCTCCACAAATGGTTGAACCAAGGACACATTATTTTCTTGCAAACCATCTACAGTAAGTAGAAAGTCTTCTACCTTAATTAGATATGTACCCCCTCTACAAGAATTAAGCCCACGTCGGTACATTATTGGGTGAGGCTTCCACTTATTTCTTGCTTTGTGGGTACACTTATTTCTTGCTTTGTGGGTGACCTCTGTTTGTTATGGGTTTAAATGTGGACCTGCTTCTCTTGTGACATTGGGACCTTGTTTTCACAGTTTCAGTTACCACTCTTATACTCGCTTCTTATTCTTGCTCTATACTGTTATTGGCCAAAAAAATAATATACATACCATCATGTAAAAGACAATTTCGGGCAGACAAATGGTGGTAAAAAGCCTAGGAAGCACGGGCACTCCAAGAATGTGGGCTGTGTCGTGTCGGCATGCATCTTACACAAGCCAGACACTTCAAAATACACGGACAAAACCAAAATAGGTTTCGTGTTTGTGTCGCCATGTCCTTGCCGTATTGTGTTGTATCTGTGTCCGTGCAACATATACAGCACATGGCATGAAACAAGGTTACAAGAGTATCAAACCAATACACAATTTATAAACGGTGGTTTCCGTCGTATACTAAGTATATTGAGATGAAAGAAAAAGGATCATGGGATTCCAGTCCGTCTCTCACAAGAGAATTGTTGCATTGATGCACTCATTTCTTTCTTCGGCATGGACTGGAGGATGGAGAATCTCGGATATGGAGGAAAATTTTCCTTCTCAAACAATTATATAATCAACAGAGATGATCACTTAAATCTATAACACAAATGTTAGCAAAAATCCAATATAATTCTATGTAGTTGACATGGGAGAAGTAAATAAATTGGTAAGACGCACAGGAGATCCTGAGAAAGCAGGAGATCCTGAGAAAGCACCTAAAATTATTACGGAAAACAGTAAACGAAATAAGCTAGTTCTTGTTGTGTGAGGTTCATTTTCACTTAAAGGTGAAACCGTGAAACCATTGATTACTAATAATGTGAACACTAACCCGTCTTGCAGAGAATAATTTTCACATGAAAGTGAACAATATGCATGATTATCAAGTGAACAGTAACTCGTACTAAGAGCTTTAGGTGTATGGTTTCTTTCTTTAGTTTCATTCTTCTGCGTAAGGCCTATGAAAGGCTTCGCAGAGGCATCATATATGGATATCTTGTGGCTGAAAGTTGAATGAATCAATATTTTCTACTTCAATTTTCTTCTATATCTTCCTCTTCTTCAACTTCTTAGCTTCTTGTTGAAAATTCAAGAAATCAATGATAATTCCTCTCCCCAAAAAAAATATTTTCGCGTAGGAGTTTGTGGGTAAGATATTAGATAAATATATCTAGGGATTTTAGTTGCAATTTAAGTTAAAAGCTTTGCTTTAGGGTTCATGCTCATGTAAACGATAAAAACGAATTCAAGTTATTTTCTTTTATCCTATGTATGCAAGCTGTAAGAAACCTAAAAGTTAGGATAAATTTTGTAGTTGAGAATTGCATATTTCAATAACGTTCATCTCCTTTCACTTCTTTTTCTTCATCTACCAGTCTCCTTGCTGGACACAAGGCCAATTAGCCCTTTCTTAAACAAAAGGTCACCATTAACGAATCTATCTTCATTTAGGAAATAATATATTTAAATCTTCCCATTCACAGTCATATGATCATGAATCTATCTTCACGTTAGAAACTAACTTGCACAACATACCAAACTTGATATGTATTCCTATTGGAGGCTAAACACATCATAATTAAGTTCTGCACGACAAAGGTTTCAGAATCAGATGCCTAGGCATTTCAGATGCTCTTGCGCCTTCCACCTCAGACAACCTCAAACATCTCGAGTCTCGACTCGCCTTGACTTAAATGTGACTTGTCTTAGGCCAATTTTATTTTGAGTTCGGAACCCAGCCCACGCCGAATAACTTTAAGTTCATCATCCAAGCCTTCTCCCATCAAAATGTGGTCGATTATAATAACTTAAAAGTTATAGATATTGTTAATAATTTAATATAGATATCAAAGAAGAGGAAGGAACAATAACATCTTCTCTCTTGATTCCCTTCCCTTCTATGTTTGTTCTAACCCACCGACCCCATCTTCATCTACGACTATGACATCTTTTCCAAGTACCTCTCTCTCTCTCTCTCTCTTACCAAAAAGCAATCAAGAAAACTTCTGTTTCTGAACTTTGCAATTGAGAATCCAATTTTCTTTGTCTTGATATTATCTTTGATATTGAAACAACATGAGACACTAATAATCAAAGTACGAAAATATTACTCAAATAGAAAGAAAAAAAGATTGGAGCCCAAACCAAAACACGGTTCCAATTACAAGTCCAAAAAAAAATCAAGAAAACTTCTGCTTTCCTGAACTTTGCAATTGAGAACCCAATTTTCTTTGTCTTGATATTATCTATGATATTGAAACAACATGAGACACTAATAATCAAAGTTCGAAAATATTACTCATAGAAAGAAAGAAAAAAAGATTGGAGCCCAAACCAAAACAGGGTCCCAATTATAAACAACAAGCTTGTATCATTGAAGCTAACCATTTACAGGTTCCATTCCTTCCCGTAAGCAATTCTCTCCATGTTCTTTACCTAAAACATCAGTTGTACTAATGCTGATAGAATAGTTCTCTTACCATGATAAGTACTAGTTGTTACTTGTTAGCTACTTCCTGGAAATATAAGTATATAAGAAATAGGTAGTAGAAAATCAAGGGTAAAGGGAATAATTATACACATACCAGGAAGGAAGGCAAGTATGCCAAGTATCAAGAGACCATATGCCTGAGAATCATCTCCCTCCATCTGACCAGTGAAGACGAAGAAAAATAGTATGAGAAGTACCGATCCCATGAAGAGAAGAAAAATAGCAAGCGCAATCGATTTCCACGGGATCCTTTCCAGGGACCTGGGGGTATATTTGAACCGAAGATCTTCTAACAGTTCGCTGTCATCGTCCCAATCTTGTTCAGCGAGTGGGGAATAGCGGATATGATGTCGTGATGCCATCACACCTGGCCAGTCCCTGCAAGGGATGCTTCAGAATGTAGCTCTAGGAAAGAGAGAAAATTCTTAAGAAAGTATATATTCATGTCATAAGCGAAACAAGGAAATAGATGTAGGAGAAAGCACACAACTTCGAGCACAAGAGACATGTTCGTTAGCCTATCTTGCACGAATACGACAAGATAAGAAGCAACATGGACACATGCGTCAATTTTGGAAAGTTCATGCTATTCGTCTTAAAGACGTCCCATCTTGGTGAGGCTAAGCCGAGGAGCCCCGAATTTTGGAAATAAATTTAGATTTCAAAGCCATGCATGCATGCTAAAGTTGTAAATGCATGTTCTAATCAATGATATTTCTTTGTCACTTTGATTGGCATGCATACTTTCTCTAGTATACATATCGGTAACTTGCATTAAACACACAAAAAAAAGGCACTATGATAGGCTAAAAGACTAGGAAGCACATACATTCCAAAATACACGTTCAGCATTGTGTCCCTAACATACCATGTCGCATCCGTGTCGGTAGAAAGGAAGATCGGTCAAGTAACTCTCCCCATTTGACAAATTGCGCGAGAGCAAAATGTTCAAACTTCTTCTTCTTGTTAATCTAGGTCTGTCGTAGAACAATTTGTAGCATCGGTTCTGGCCTACTCAATCCCTTAAATCAAAATATTGAGAATCTAGAATCAAGGGGAATTGCTCGAATAGGTGAAGAGTGTGACAAGAACAATGTACGATTTCATATAAAATCAAGAATCGATAAACATATTGTTCTATGAACATTGTATGATTTCATGTACATAACCCTAATTGCATGTAATATAGGGGATTTTAGTTGTGTTTACCTATGCGGATTGGAGAAGAAAACGACCGGTACTTCCTTCTTTTTTTCCCTGTATCCTGGCACAGGAATTAGAGGCGTCGAATCAACAGACCGGGTTTATGTCTAAGGTGGGCTGCGGTCCATGGCTATCGAGGCCCATGTCAGTCCCTTGGGATTTAATTTTTGAACAAAAATAGAGAGACGAAATCATGTTAGAGCATCCACAGTGGGAATACTCCAAACGCATACTCCAAATTATTAAAAATTGTATAAATTATTACTTTTGGAGTGTCCCCATGATATTGACACACAATGATACACTCCAAATAAACACTCCAAATTAATCTCCTCTTTTTTGTTCCTTTTTTTCTTTTTATTTTTCTTCCCTATTAGGTAATATTTTTTCTCTTTATTTTTCTTTCTTATTTGGTTACTTTTGGTGGGCCCATCAATTAATATAGAGGAGCTAGGACACCCTCCAAATCTAGAGTGTCTCGTAGCTTTCTAACAATTTTCAAGTATGCACGAGTGTCCACTGCAGCCTTCAAGTGCTACAAAATTTGACTAAAGTTAAAATGTAGCACTTGAAATCTCTCCCACTGTGGATGCTCTTAGGCCTCTAATATATGTCCTTTACTTGTTTCTCATATAATAATCTCTACTGATGCAGGTTTAATATGAGCGTCTAAGCCGTATGTGTATCTAGGGGTAAGTATTATTCGGTTTTGGACCGAAAACCGGACTTAACCGAACCGAAACGAAAAATTCGGTTCGGTTTTCAAAATACCAAATTTTTTTATTCGTTTTCGATTTCGGTCTAAAACAAAAAATCGAATAAAACTTATATAACTTTGTAAATATCCTCAATTCTATGCATATTTTGTGATTAAAAATATGTATATTTTGAAAACAACACTTGTATGTATATGTTTTGAAGTCTAACTTTGATAATTTAACAACTAGTCCAACTCTGGACACAATTTTGAAATACAACAAATATGAGTATAAAAATTATAATTTTTAATATAATTTAACCACGATTCCAATATTGGACCCGATCCATTAAATAATAAAAATATTCCAACCAAACAAACCGAATAGACCAAATTTATTATTCGATTCGGTTTCGATTTTGGCTAATTTCGGTTCGATTTTAGTTTTAGATTTTTTAGAATTTCAGTTTATTTGGTTTTGACTATTTCGATCAAACCGAACGCTCACCCCTATGTGTATCCTCATGTAATTAAAAATTAGAAAAAAAAATCCTAACTAAAAGTTACCTCGTATTGTCCAACTACATGCACATATATCTATAACAAATTTTAATTAAAACATAAAAATATCTGTAACAAACTCTAATTAAAATATATTCAAATCGTGTCTACAACAAATTCTAATTTAAACTATTTTTCAACAATTTCATACTTTTTTTTGTATGTGTACACAAAACTAGTTTATATATAAAAGCAAAGTGTTTTTCGCTAGAATATAGAAAACAAGGAATGATTAGGGGATACGAGCTATAACAAATGTAATATGTGTATATGTGAATAAAAAACATCTTAAAAATAATATAAAAAATGTTGAATATATTATTAAATGATAAATAATTTTGAAAATCGAATTTTATCAAGGAACACGCAGCTACATTGATCTTAAAAGTAACAAAAATATTATTAAATAATATAAATGACAAATAAGTTTAAAATTGAGTTATCAAAGAGTACTAGAGGTACGGAAACTAAGTTATTTATAAACACATGATGTTTGGACAATTACTTCTATTATGAATTTGTCAGTACTTGAGCTTATAACATCATTGACTTGCATCATGATGTGTATTTATGCCTCTTTTGGTTTCTGAATCTATCGGTATTCATGGAATATTAAAAGAAAAGTAAAAAATATATATTATTGCGCCTAGGTTCTAAATGTTATTGATATTATTTTTTAATCTAAGTCTTTAGTAGGGGCAGGGCCGGCCTTGGGGTAAGTCGGACAAGCCATCCGGCTTGGACAACTCTCCGGCTAGAGCAGCCTCCAGACTCCTAAGTCTTCACCTCTCCTTCAATAGAGCCTCCGTGGTCCACTCCAACTCCTCTTCGTCAGTCAAACTAGCAATCCACCAAGCCCACGCCGTCAGAACCGAAGACTTCGATGACGTTGCCAACCCCACTCGCCATCATTTTTTCGATATTTTCTTCTAGAGTCAAGGGCAAGGGGCAACCAAATTTAGCTCCGGTTAGAAAATCCACCCTCCGGGCCGACCTTGAGTAGGGGTGTTAATGAGCTTAGTTTTGAGTGAGCACCCTTATTTGGGATGTCAACGATGACTATACATATTTTCTCGAATAATCTCCTTCCAATACCGCAACTTTCTCCAGAATTATCTCTTTCCTTTCCTTCCTTACCTTTTTTTTTAAGGATAAACAACGTACACGTGGGGACCGTAGTCTATATTGAAATACTAAAAATTGTCAAGCAAGAAGATAGTCCTTACTTCACACAAGTGGGAGAAAGGTGGACATTTCCACGATTGCTAAAAATAGTTACAACTAAAATAAAGAACACTGAAATTAACAAGGTTATAATGTTACAAAGTTGTATATTGTCTTACCTCCAATTAAGTCAGAGAAAACTGATATAATCATCTCCCGATACTCCCTAAATCTGGAGCAATTCTATTATGGAGTGAAAATCTTGGTACGTTGTATAATTTGTTGATAGTGATAGACATAGTTATATGACTGGTGCATATATATTGTAGACCTCTTTTAGTGAGTTGTTGATATACTTAGTCAGCATATGAAAGAATGAGAAAGCAGGCTGCTCGTTATAAATTCCCAAATTTAGTTATCTAAGAGTCTAAAAATTGATCAGGATGTCGTGAATTGATATTGCAATCTTTTAAAAGTATGACTGGAATTTGGAAATGTTGATGCTTGATTCTGGCACTATTTGTCATTAGCCACAGAAGAAATATTTTTGAGACAGTACCTTTTTTTCTTTTCAGTTTTACATACGATAACTATAACACTTAATTGATTGGACGAGCTGATGAAATTTAGTTTCCACTTGCCGCTGTTTTTTGAGAGTACATGCCTAATCCTAGTAGTTTAAGTGTTGTATCGGTGATTAGAGTTTTACTAACAAGAGCTGCCTAAATCATATTTCATACTAGATCCCAGTTTATTGTCGAAACAGCTGACTTGGCCTCTATAAATTACTTTTTTAATTCCTAATTGTAGGTTAAGCAAGTCTAATGTATATAGGAATGTACCCCTTAAGGAATACAATAAATCCTGTAAAAAAATTGAGTAGTTCTATTCTGCAGGATACTAGTCAAGTAGTTTCTTTTGTAGGAGACCAAACCCGAACAATTTCTCTATGAACCAAAAAAAACATATTCATTATGGGAAAGAATATAAGCATTATTAGAATTAATAATATAATCTGGGATTCTATTTTTTTGCTTTAACAATGACTCAGTTAAACAGATACTACTCATAGGTCTGTAAATAACACATAAATCGAGGGCCTATTCTCTTTCTCTTTCCCTTTCAATTCATTGGTATCTAATGGATTCAACATGCACATCAAAGTAAAAAAGCAGAGCACTAGAAATATAGAATGAAATATTCAAAAACATAGAGTGAAGTGGCTTCTTTTACAGAAAGAGATGGTATATATGGTATTTCTTGTATGTGATCAAAATAATAAGACAAGTACAACTAAGCCAGAGTTTAGGTAAGGTTCATAGTTTATAGGTGAACATGCAAAAAGTGATATGGTCAAAAAATAACTTTTGGATTAGGATCCGAGTAGGCTTATATTTTCTTCCCAAAAGAGTACAAGTACATTCAAGGTTGATTTATTCCTAATTCTATGCGACTTGTAGAGATTTCTCAATGACAGGTTTAAAATGCAACACTGGCTCTCTCTCTTTGATTAAACCCGCATATCTTCGCTCCTGAAAGTAAAATAAAAAAAATCTTATCTGCTTGATGGCCGGCTCAGTGGTAACTTACTAATCTTCTTTGGGGTAATAATCCTCTGGAGATATTTCTCTAACATTGCCAAAGGTGGATCAGAGGAACTGCGATAACCACCTGCTTTCCACCACTATCAATCTCCGGAACATATCATTGTCTCTTTTAATTTATCAAAAAACTAATAAGTTTCTACTGAGGAGAGGGTATCAGACTATCAGTATGGGACAGCCTCCGAGAGGCTAAGAGTTGTTGGAGGTGCTCTTCATATGGAGTCCAAAGTACCTACAAATTTTATATTTTATCTTATGGTGATCTTGGTTAAGGATAAGAGACTAAGAGTGCATATGTGAAAAATGGATGGCCAATATGCACTTTAAGAAATATGATTCCCCATGAATAGAATCCATTTTGGTAAGATAGATTAAAACTAAAGGATATAGCTACCCCAAGTCAAAAACTTTAGATGTACTGGTGGTGGGTGTACTGAGAAAAGTTGATGTAGACGATCCATCTTCAAAATAGTGGCCATTGGTTGGTGCAACGAGTACTGAGTACATTATCTGAAGTTCTTGCTAACCTGCAACACAAGCAAAGTTAGACATCTGGACTGATACCTAGACCAGATGCTTTAATTAGAGATCAGGTGGGCTAGTGATTATGAATATTTCTTAGCTATCCTGAAAACTGCGGGTTGCTACAATCAAGGGTAACATTTTAATGGATCCAATGCACAATCAAATTGAAATGTTACATGTGTGCCCATCATGAAATTGATGTTTCTTTATACTCCACATGAATGAAGACATTTTTGTTGAAGATAAAGCATGTTGTTGAAGATTAAGCTTGTTGTTAAAGATAACGCGTGTTGAAGATAAAACCAAGACTTAGTCTTGCTATTATCTCTTAGTTTGTTGTAGCAATATTCTAGCTGATAATATCTCTAGTTAGGATATATCTCTCTTTGTTATTCTACCTTATCTCTTTTAACTTTACTTGTATTATATATACTTGTACCATTCATTAATGAAAAACTCAACTTTTCCTAAAACATTTACATGGTATCATAGTGGGTTTGATCCTCATCAAAATCTTTTCCAAGGCATATTAAATTGCCTACCATGTCTTCCCCTCACACCATTTCTAACGACGTCGATTCCGAATGCCCACTTGTCATCGTTACGCTATCCAATATCCTCAAACTTACCTCCACAAATTATCTCTCGTGGAAGCTTCAAATTGAGGCCACCCTTGTCGGGTATGGTCTCTTCAAATTCTTGGATGACACCTACCCTGTGCCTCCTACCACCATCACCAAGGAAAAGTCCTCCGAACCCAATTCGACTTACCTCACATGGGTTCGCCAGGACAAACTCCTCTTTGGCGTCATTATTGGTACCTTGGAACCTACTCTTGTTCCGCTCATCTCTCGATCTTGCACCACTTAAGAGGTCTGGGATACCCTTGCTCACACCTTTGCTCGCCCCACCCGTGGCCATATCAAGCAGTTGAAAGCCACCTTTAAGGCTCTCAGAAAAGGTCCCCAATCCATTACCGAGTACATGCACTCAATTCAATCCTATACTGACCAATTGACCCTTCTTGGTAACCCCATAAATCCCTAGGATATTACTGACAAGGTTCTCGAATCCCTCGACTCCACATTCCAAGGAGTCGTTGACGTTGTTCATGCTCGCAATACACCCATATTATTCGATAAACTTCATGAGAAGCTTCTCAACCGTGAACTTGCGGCAAAGTCGCAACCCATTCTCCCTACCTTATCCGCTTCCGCACAGGGCCGCCACCACCAGCCCAACTACTACAACTAGTTCGCCCCTACCAACCACTTCTGCCCCAACTCCAACCATAAGATCACTCTACAACCTAAACCAACCGAACATACTACCGTAGCACAAGCACTTAAAGATCTTCTTTGGCGGCAAGCAATGATTGATGAGCTCACGACATTACATAAGCTTGGTACTTGGGACTTGGTGTCTCCCGAAAATAGCCACAACCTTGTCAAATGCAAATGGGTATTCAGTATCCAATACAAACTTGATGGGAGTATAGAACATTATCGTGCTCGTCTTGTTGGAAAATGATTCCAACAACGTCCCGATATTGATTATACGGAAACCTTCAGTCCGGTTGTAAAATTATCCATCATCCGTACTCTTCTTATCCTTGCAGTTACAAACAATTGGCATCTCCGACAACTTGATATTAATAATGCATTTCTTCTCGGCACACTTCATGATGAGGTATATATGTCACAACCCCCGGTTTTTGTGGATACAGCATTTCCTACTCATGTCTCCAAACTACGCAAGGCAATTTACGGGCTCAAATAGGTACCTCGAACATGGTACACAGAGCTAGCCAACTTACTTCTTGGTTCGGGTTTCAAGCGATCGGTTGTTGATGCTTCATTATTTATCATGCATAATTACATTTCACATATTTATCTTATTGTGTATGTGGATGACATTATAGTAACTGGTCCTAATGCTACTAACCTAAATGCTTTCATTAAAAGTTTGGCTATCAGGTTCTCCTTGAAAGGACCTTGGTGCACTCTCTTATTTCTTGGGAGTAGAAGTCACGCCTACCTCTCATGGTCTTTTCCTCCGTCAAAAGAAATATATTTTTGATCTACTTGAGCGCATGCATATGCTCAATGCTAAGTCGGTTCGACTCCCATGGTGGTTAACAATGCTTTAACTCTCACTTCTGGCGAAATACTTGACACTCCTACAGATTATAGAGCAGCAGTTGGGGGTCTCCAATACCTCACGCTCACTCGGCCCGATGTTGCATTTGTGGTAAATAATCTATCTCAGTTCATGCACAAGCAAGAAGCGCTAATTGGGATGCCCTCAAATGTCTCCTTCGCTACTTGTGTGGCACTCTCGACAAAGACTTCACAATCTTTAGCCACTCGCCACTCCATCTTCATGCTTTCTCAGATGCAGATTGGACTGGAAACAAGGATGAGTACACTTCTACAATGGGTCAAATAGTCTTTCTTGGTCGCACCCCGATTACTTGGAGCTCCAAGAAGCAAAAATCTCTAGCACAGTCATCTACAGAAGCAGAGTACAAGGTTTTTGCCTCTACCACTGTCGAACTCATGTGGGTTCAAAATCTCCTTGGCAAACTTGGTATTCAGCTCACTTGTACTCCGGTCATTTATTGTGATAAACTTAGGTGCACGCATCATAGTGCTAATCCGTTTTTCATTCCTGAATGAAGCATCTAGCACTTGTCTATCACTTCATTCGGTGAACAAGTTCACAATGGTACTCCTCGTGTCACTCATGTCCTAACGGACGACCAACTTTCTGATTTTCTTACAAAGTCGTTGGCTCGATCTCGGTTTGAAAAGTTGATATCCAAGATTAGCCTATCCGATCGGACGTCCATCTTGCGGGAGCATGTTGAAGATAAAGTTTGTTAAAGATAAAGCTTGTTGTTGAAGATAAAGCATGTTGAAGATAAATCTTGTTGAAGATGAAGCTTGTTGTTAAAGATAAAGCCTGTTGAAAATAAAGCTTGTTTAAGATAAAGCCAAGGCTTAGTCTTGCTATTATCTCTTAGTTTGTTGTAACAATATTCTATCTGATAATATCTTTAATTAGGATACATCTCTCTTTGTTATTCTACCTTATCTCTTTTAGCTTTGCTTGTATTATATATACTTGTACCATTCATTAATGAAACTTAACTTTTCCTAAACATTTACAATTTTATCATGGTATCATGGTATGCTTCTCAATTGAAATGCTACATGTGAGCCCATCATGAAATTGATGTTTCTTCATACTCCACATGAATGCTGACCTTTAATTCTTTGATAATGAAGTCAATTATCTACATGAGACTTTACTAGGAGCTGATTTTCAGTCTTGTCAAGAAGTAGCTAGAGCAGCTAACACTAACAGGTAATTAACCATGTACAATATTATCTGCAACTTTAAATCAGTTTAATTGGATGGTAGACCTTTCTAATGGTATCCTTTAGTCATGTCTGGAAAATTGACTTTATAGACGTTTAGTGTCCAAGTATTCAGAAGATATTAGATATGGACTTTCAACGTATCTTAGTGTCAGAAGCTTTGGATTTGAACTGGTCCAAATTTAGTTGACATAGATGCATTGTTTTAGTCGTAACTTTCAGCACAAAACTGTGACTTTGGGAGTGCTACCTAATTCTGGAAGATTATGGAGAGTTCTGTATGTTTTCTTTGCCCTTGGTACATAGAAACTTGTCTAAATTCCAACAGTTGGGCCTCACAATTGTCAATTGTGTTGGATGCTATGGTGCAGAACTGTCTTGAATGGATACCGATATAACACAATTGGAGTGTTCATGTCATGTCCAATACTTGTCCAACACGACATGACACAAACATTGCACCGTTTTTTGGAGTGTCCGCGCTTCCTAGATCCAGAATTAGTAGTCTAGTATTGCTGTAGGATTCTATTAGTTTGTATTCTTACACCAGTTGGTTATGGTCTAATTATGCATTATATTTGTTTACTTTCTAGTTGTCATACCTTTTGGTGTAAAGTTTGTTGGAGACTAACTAAGGGCATGTCCGAATTCCATGCTTGATGGATTGTTGGAAATAAGAATCATCGTAACACAATTCCATGTGTTTGGTTGTCATATTACTATTCAGATACCAAATTCAAATTCCTTCCAAATTTTTGGTTGGCTTAAATTGTGGATCGTGAAATTGCCTTTACAATATGAATGAGTAGATACTTTTACTGGAATAGTCACTTTTTTTAAGAGAGAAATTTATGATTGCGTCGTATAACTTGTTAATTCTCAATTAACAGAATGGAGTTCACTAATAAATTGACTGCATTCTTTTTGTTTCCTTGGTATACTGAACTGGGGATTCAAATTCTCAAGTGTAATTTCAATTCCAAATTTCATATGCAGCAAACAAAATCTGAGCTTCAAATTTCTAGAAACTCCCAGTTCATAGTAACCAAACAGATCCTAAAGGATGTCTATGTTGGTGATAATCTTGTTAGTTGGTTTAGATTGTTAGTTTGTTTAGATTGATAAGTTGTTTTGTTTGTTGAAACAACTTTGATATTTTTTTTTAGTCTATCTCTTTACATCAAATGTTCAACTATATATAGCTACCATTTCATTCAATAAAAAAATCATCAAGTCTATTCATCCTCCACAAAACTTGTGTCATGTTTCCTCTTTACTGGGCTATTTTACTACATTTGGTATCAGAGCTCGGGTTGAGGAACAGAGAAGCTATGGAGTCGTCGAAGATCACATTCCAATATCCAATGCTCACGAAAAGCAACTATGGAGCATGGGCGATCAAGATGAAGGTGTATATGCAAGCCCAAGGAGTATGTGACGCCATTGCACCTATTAACCCGAAGGTGACGGTTGAAGCAAGGAAAGATAAGATGGCCATTTCTGCCATCTATCAAGCGATCCCGGAGGAGACACTGCTTCTACTGGCCGAAAAGGAGACGGCTAAAGAGGCGTGGGAAATGTTACAAACAATGCACATGGGCGCCGAGCGCGTCCGGGAGGCAAAGGTCCAGACTCTAAAGAATGAGTTTGAGACTCTCCGCATGAAGGAGGCAGAAACGATTGACGACTTTGCCATGAAATTGACAACTATGGTCAACAAGATCCGTGCATTGGGCGACAAGGTAGACGAGACCTATGTCGTGAAGAAATTTCTTCGGGTAGTGCCATCGAAGTTTCTACATATCGTATCAACGATCGAACAGTTCTGTGACCTCAAAACGATGACCGTAGAGGAGCTCATCGGCCGTCTAAAGACACACGAGGAACGGTTGCGCGGTACTGGTAACAACGGTGAGGAGCAAGTCCTGTTGTCTAGAGCCGAGTGGAAGGCGCGAGATACAAAAGCATCAGGCGAAGGATCTGCTGGTGAGTGGCGACATGGTAACGACACTCGAGGCCGTGGTCATGATCGCGGGCGTGGCCGAAGTCATGGACAAAGAAATGGCGACCACGGGACCGCTGGACGAAGCAATGGCGACCACGGGACGGCTCTCAATCACCATGGAAGAAGGTTCGACAAGACCAAGGTACAGTGCTACAATTGTCAAAGTTATGGGCACTTCGCCTCTGAATGCCGTTCTAACAAGAAGGAAAGGGCTCACCTAGCCGAGAAGATAGAAGACGATGAACCAACACTGCTCATGGCCATGTTTCATGAGGAAAAAGTGCAGATCCATGAAGAGAAGGTACAACAAAGATTAAAAGGCGACGAGAAGGACGAAAATCACCTATGGTATCTTGACACAGGGGCTACCAATCACATGACGGGATGTAGAAAGAATTTCACCGAGCTTGATACATCAGTAAAAGGTAAGGTGCGATTCGGAGATGGGTCTGTTGTTGACATTTGTGGCCGTGGTGATGTGTTATTCAAATGCCAAAATGAAGAACATAAGGTCCTGACCGGCGTATACTACATTCCAAAGCTCCATACCAACATTGCAAGCTTAGAACAACTTGATGAACAAGGATGCAAGATGATCATGGAAGACGGGGTCTTATGCATGTTCGACCGACAAAGGCGACTGATGGCGAAGGTGAAACGGTCGAGTAACCGGTTGTATATTCTCAACCTGAGTCTAACTCAACCGGTGTGCTTGCTGACAAGATACAACGAGGACGCATGGTTGTGGGATGCACGGTACGGACACCTAAACTTCCAGTTATTGCGAAATATGACGCAAAACAAGATGGTGGAGGGAATGCCGCCGATTGAGCACGTTGACTGTAGCGCCCCGTTCTCCCGGTGCGGGAAGCGCGACTAAGAAACACAAACAATATCGTTCGATCGGGATAAATTGAAACAAGAACTCGTCCTCGTTATGGATTTGTTTCTTCGGAATTGATTCTCATATTCAGTGGACCGTGCCCCCGGGATCGACTTAGCGGCAGAGTCAGGAGGGACCTCTCCGCTGTTATCTTTTATTGTCTCGAATTTCGATGTCGCTTGTTGCTTTTGTGCTTTGAGTTGGTTTTGGGATTTGCTTGTTTTTCTTGAACGGTTTCGATTGATTTCATTGTTTTCGTTCATTGAATTGTACTTCAATTCCGAGATTGGAAAGAGTGGAAGAGGTATTGATCGAGCTATTCGTGATGCAGGTGAACGAGCAGTAGGCGGCTTACGAGCGGAGTCTTGAAGTGCCTCTTTCCTTCTCCCTTCCAACCATCTAAGTGAGTGGCTACCATCCCGATTAGCTAGTCCTGCTTCCAAGTCTTCACACCTAATAAATCTTACATTCTTCTTTGCCCCGATCAAACGATACCAAGCAATAATAAAAGATACCAAGATAAAAAGGAAATAGACTTGGATTATTGCTTGTCAACTAAACTTGTGAACGGTTATCATACTGTATGCTAGTTTGTTTATAAATGTTCTATAAATTGTGCTAAGTATGGAACACACATTGTTTGCACATAATTGTTCAGGGAGACCATGCAAAATAAATCATGTAATACTGCTTGTCCTGTACTCATGTTGCCTCAACTGCATGAACTGTTAACTTAGTAAACATACCGTTCGATCACAGACAACTTGTGCACAAGGTCATTGGTTCCTGCGGACGGTCGCTGGGGCACTGACACCGATCCGGTCCGGACGAAACTCTACTGTATAGTCTACTGTACTGGACGAGATGGCTTGTAGCGCCCACTGTACTTTCGCTGCAAACCATTCTCATCTAAGACTAGTGTCCTTCATGGCATCATGCCAGTGATCCCTGTATATTTAAACCTGTTTCAAACTAACTTGTGTCTTCGTGGCAGGAAAGGCATGGTAAGTATTGTGCAGATAGTTCAGACGGACAGGTAAAATCCACCGAACGGTGGCAAGTTCATTTCAGTAAATTCTATATGCTGCTTACTTGTAAAATGAACTAAGGCAAGATAGAAATCCACAAAATATGCATGCTTCATTAAGACAACGTGTTGATTGGTATAGTTGGGTTAGCTCGCCTTCACCAGTATGTTTCGACATACTGACCCTCGTTGAAATAGGTTCTCCGCACTAAGGCGAACCGAGTGAAGAGCCGAAGTCGCCTTTCCGATCCAGTCCAGTTGTAGGCGCATCCTGATCGCGCCGCATTTTGAAGTATTTGAAGAAAGGAGCTAGAACCCAAGCGAGAATACAGCTCCGTGGCAAAGTCGTCCTCCAGCCCGGAGGTCTTTATCATTTTGAAGTTTAGTAAAGGAATATAATGTACAGGACTGCTATCTCAACACTTTTGTTAGTCCGTGTGGCAAATTAGCTGACTCGTTCAGGAGTTTGTAATAGATGTTCATTATCAATAAAGAGAACTTTTCCATGTTTCAAATCTGTGTTTCAATTTATCTGCGTACTCTGAATATGTGTTCGTTATGCAAAATATTAAAGCCTTGTGCGGAGGCAACCCCAGGCCCGCACGGCAGTCACGATTCGGGGGACACCTCAACGATTTCATGGAATCGGGTCGTGACATAATGGTATCAGAGCACAGATTCAAGTTCCTTTGACTCTCGCACTGGAAAAGTTCTTTAACAATCAAATTTCTGTGCGAACTCTTGAACTCGCTAGGCCAAAATGAGATACGTTCATGCAATAAGTCCATAATACATTATGATCCTAATGTAATTTATCTTCTTTTGAAGGAATGGTACCAGTGCAATCTGCAGCGCTAGCACCGGACGAAACGCAAGTCCAAGAAAGTAGTTCGGGTACTTCGGGAAGTTCAAGGAGCCAGCGAGCCGTGCCAAGCATCGATCCCATCCAGCAAATATTGCAGATGTTGGAGACAAACCATCAAAGGGACGAGGCTCGCTACGAATGGGCCGAGAAGCGGGCGGAGGAGAGTCAACTCAAGTTTTAAGACAATATAGAAGCTCGATTCTCAGTCCAACAGAAGCAGGTAGATGCCCTACAACAGATCGTGCAGACTTTGGCCTCCAACCAATCCGCGGCAACGCCAGCGACTCCGGTAGAACAGCCCGTGCTTGAAGTAGAGACGCCGCAAATTCCAAGGCCGAGGGACGTGACTGCCTTCGACTTTGGCCACTTCAAGAAAGTCTGCAACACTCCATTCAACGGGACTGAGGACGCAATCGTGGCTCTAGATTGGTTGGCCGAACTTGAAGACCACTTTGCTCTGCTAGAGGTCCCCGAAGAAAAGCGCGTCGCCTGCGCGCAACTACAGCTCTGTCTCAACGCGCACGATTGGTGGGACGTGCATCGACGATCTCTCCAATTTGATCATGGAAAGGAGGTGATCTCGTGGACGACTTTTCGTGCCGCATTTGAAGAGGAGTTTATACCCCCTCCAGTACAATGCCAGATGGAGAACGAGTTTGTGCAACTGAGATAAGGCAGTATGACAGTAAAGCAATACTCCGCCGAATTCAACCGTCTCTTCAAATTCGCTAGCGCCTATTTACCTGATGTAGCGAGTCGAGCTAGAAGGTTTGAAGGTGGTTTGTGCCCTGCCATCCATGCGCACGTAGTCATTCATCAGTATCGGACAATGCGTGAAGTCATGAATCATGCCCTATCACTTGAACCACACTATCCTCACGTTCCTGCCGGCGCTGTGCATATCTACAGTCACAAACGCCAAAGCAACGATAGAGGAAATAACACTGCAAAGCATCCGAACAACGGTGGCAAGCATGGAGAAAAGTTAGATCGACTATGTCACTTCTGCAGGCGGTCGGGGCACACAATTGATAAGTGTCGCCTGAGGCTTGGGTTATGTTTAGTTTGCGGTGAATCAAACCATACAGTTCGTGACTGCCCATTAAGCCGTCTCAATAAGCATCGCCCGCAACAAAATAATCCCTAACGGTAGGTTCTATTCCTAAGTTTCGAGGACGAAACTTCCAATTAGTTGGGTAGGATGTAGCGCCCCGTTCTCCCGGTGCGGAAAGCGCGGCTAAGAAACACAAACGGTATCGTTCGATCGGGATAGATTGAAATAAGAACTCGTCCTCGTTATGGATTTGTTTCTTCGGAATCGATTCCCATATTTAGTGGACCGTGCCCCCGGGATCGACTTAGCAGCAGAGTCAGGAGGAACCTCTCCGCTGTTATCTTTTATTGCCTCAGATTTCGATGTCGTTTGTTGCTTTTGTGCTTTGAGTTATTTTGGGATTTATTTGTTTTTCTTGAACGGTTTCGATAGATTTTATTATTTTTGTTCATTGAATTGCACTTCAATTCCGAGATTGGAAAGAGTGGAAGAGGTATTGATCGAGCTGTTCGTGATGCAGGTGAACGAGCAGTAGGCGGCTTATGAGCGGAGTCTTGAAGCGCCTCTTTCCTTCTCCCTTCCAACCATCTAAGTGAGTGGCTACCATCTCGATTAGCTAGCCCTGCTTCCAAGTCTTCACACCTAATAAATCTTGCATTCTTCTTTGTCCCGATCAAACGATACCAAGTAATAATAAAAGATACTAAGATAAAAAGGGAATAGACTTAGATTATTGCTTGTCAACTAAACTTGTGAACGGTTATCATACTGTATGCTAGTTTGTTTATAAATGTTCTATAAATGTGCTAAGTATGGAACACACATTGTTTGCACATAATTGTTCAGGGAGTCTATGTAAAATGAATCATGTAATACTGCTTGTCCTGTACTCGTGTTGCCTCAACTGCATGAACTGTTAACTTAGTAAAGATACCGTTCGATCACGGACAACTTGTGCACAAGGTCATTGGTTCCAGCGGACGGTCGCTGGGGCACTGGCACCGATCCGGTCCGGACGAAACTCTACTGTATAGTCTACTGTATTGGACGAGATGGCTTGTAGCGCCCACTGTACTTTCGCTGCAAACCATTCTCGTCTAAGACTAGTGTCCTTCATGGCATCATGCCAGTGATCCCTATATATTTAAACATGTTTTAAACTAACTTGTGTCTTCGTGGCAGGGAAGGCATGGTAAGTATTATGCAGGTAGTTCAGACGGACATGTAAAATCCACCGAACGGTGGCAAGTTCATTTCAGTAAATTCTATATGCTGTTTACTTGTAAAATAAACTAAGGCAAGATAGAAATCCACAAAATATGCATGCTTCATTAAGACAACGTGTTGATTGGTATAGTTGGGTTAGCTCGTCTTCACCAGTATGTTTCGACATACTGACCTTTGTTGAAACAGGTTCTCCGCACTAAGGTGAACTGAGCGAGGAGCCGAAGTCGTCTTCCCGATCCAGTCCAGCTGTAGGCACATCCTGATCGCGCCGTATTTTGAAGTATTTGAAGAAAGGAGCTAGAACCCAAGCGAGAATGCAGCTCCGTGGCAAAGTTGTCCTCCATCCCGGAGGTCTTTATCATTTTAAAGTTTAGTAAAGGGATGTAATGTACATGACTGCTATCTCATTTTGAGTCAATACTTTTGTAAGCCCGTGAGGCAAATTAGCTGACTCGTTCAAGAGTTTGTAATAGATGTTCATTATCAATAAAGAAAACTTTTCCATGTTTCAAATCTGTGTTTCAATTTATCTGCGTACTCTGAATATGTGTTCGTTATGCAAAATATTAAAGCCTTGTGCGGGCGCAACCCCAGGTCCGCACGGCGGTCACGATTCGGGGGACGCCTCAACGATTACACGGAATCGGGTCGTGACATTGACCAGCTATGCGAGGGATGTATGGTAGGCAAACAACGACGTGAACCATTCCCTCAGGAGTCATCGTATCGGGCAGAGAAGCCACTCCAGCTCGTACATGGGGATTTGTGTGGGCCAATCTCTCCAGCAACTCTGGGAGGTAAAAGATATTTTCTTCTACTTGTTGATGATTTCATTCGATATATGTGGGTAGATTTTCTCAGAAACAAAGATGAGGCATTGAGTGCTTTCAAGAAAATAAAAGCAAATGCTGAAATGGAGGTGGATCGCAAGTTGAAGGGGCTCCGAACCGACAGAGGTGGCAAATTCACATCAAAGGAGTTTAGCCGCTATTGTGAGGACCTGGATATTAAAAGGTTTCTCACCGCACCATATACTCCACAGCAAAATGGTGTGGTCGAACGAAGAAATCAAACCGTCCTTGCCATGGCACGGAGTCTTCTAAAAAGCAAGAAGGTGCCCGAAATCTTTTGGAGAGAAGCAGTGGCGACGGCCGTACATCTTCTTAACAGGGCGGCGACGCGAAGTATGGTAGGAAAGACTCCATATGAGACTTGGTATCTCAAGAAACCAAAGGTGCGTTATTTTCGAACTTTTGGTTGTGTGGCGCACGTGAAAACTGTGATGTCACATCTCAAGAAGTTGGCGGATAGGAGCACTCAAATGGTATTCCTTGGCTATGAAACTGGATCCAAGGCCTATCGAGTTTATGACCCAGTTGCGAAGAAGTTGCATGTAAGCCGGGATGTGGTATTCCAGGAAGAGAAGGAGTGGAATTGGGACTCGGCACCAGGGGACTGTCCTACTTCGGAGAACATATTCATCGTGCTACTTGAGAAGCATGGCAGCACAGGAGATGAGGAAGACGGTGACAATGGCGAGCAATATGCGGTTGCTGCGGCTGCTGTTGTTCCACGCCATGGGGCGGCTTTGGGGGGGCCGTTGTTGTCACTTCTTCTTCGACAGCATCAAGTGTAGCGGACGATGCCGCTGCTGCTACTTCTTCGATGATAGGCGGTCAACCACGTCAACCACGCTATCGATCTATCCAAGAGGTGTACGACGCCACAACACCGATGGAAGAAGTTGGACTATGTATGCTAGGTGCGGAGGAGCCTGCGAGTTTTGCCAAAGCCGAGAAACAAGCATGTTGGCGACGTGCAATGGAGGAAGAATTGGCCGCTATTGAAGACAATGAGACATGGGAGATCACAAATCTACCGAGTGGACATAGGCCTATTGACCTGAAGTGGATTTATAAACTGAAGAAGGATCCACAAGGAGCCGTGATCAAGCACAAAGTGCGCCTTGTTGCAAAAGAGTATATACAAAAACAGGGAGTGGACTTTGAAGAAGTATTTGCACCGGTAATGAGACTTGAGACGCTAAGGCGACGCATTGCCTTAGCTGCTCAAGAAGGTTGGGAGGTACATCATATGGACGTCAAATCGGCGTTCCTCAACGGCAAAATTTGTGAAGAGGTATATGTATCTCAACCTCCTGGCTATGTTGAACAGGACAATGAACACAAAGTGCTAAAGCTGAAGAAAGCACTTTATGGCCTTCATCAAGCTCCACGTGCATGGAATTCCAAACTCGATAAAAGCCTGATGTCACTTGGCTTCGAGAGGTGCCCTTTGGAGCATGCCGTATACAAGAGAAGCGTGGATGACTCAAGCTTGTTGGTCGGCGTGTACGTTCATGACCTGATTATCACAGGATCAAGCAACGCGGAGATTGAAGGTTCAAGACACAGATGAAACAGTTGTTCAACATGAGTGATCTCGGGCTGCTGTCTTACTACTTGGGGATTGAGGTATCTCAAACACCCCAAGGAATTGCATTGTGTCAATCCACGTATGCTGCCAAGATACTTGAGAAGAGTGGGATGTCGAATTGCAATCCAAGTCAAACTCCAATGGAGCCGAGACTAAAATTGAGCAAAGTGAGCCAAAATCCTCCTATCGACACAACATACTACAGAAGTATCATTGGTTGTCTGAGATATTTGGTGAATACACGACCAGACATAGCTTATGCGGTCGGGATAGCAAGCAGATTCATGGAAGAACCAACTATGCAGCACATGACGGCAGTGAAGCAAATCCTCAGGTATATTCGGGGTACAGTTGATTTTGGGTGATTTTATGTTAGAAAAGATCAGGAAGAACCATGCTTGGTCGACTATAGTGACAGCGACTTAGCTGGTGACATAGATGATCGCAAGAGCACATCCGGAGTCGCTTACTTCCTTGGAGACAACATTATTAGCTGGTTGTCACAGAAGCAGAAGATCGTGGCGTTATCATCCTGTGAGGCAGAGTACATAGCTGCGTCAACTGCTGCTTGTCAAGGGATATGGCTCGGTCGGTTGCTAGAAGATCTGAAAAAGAAGACGAAGTGCAAAGTATTACTCAAGGTAGATAATAAGTCGGCGATCGCACTCTGCAAAAATCCAGTCTACCATGACAGGAGTAAACACATTGACATGAGGTACCATTTCATTCGTGGATGTGTGGAGAGAGGGGAGATTGAAGTGGAATATGTAAACACAAATGATCAGCTCGCCGATATCTTGACTAAATCACTTGGACGACTAAAGTTCCTCGAGATGCGCAAGAAGATCCGGGTGCAAAAATTGAAGCATTGATGCAACAAGATTAAGGGAGTGATTGTTGGTGATAATCTTGTTAGTTGGTTTAGATTGTTAGTTTGTTTAGATTGATAAGTTGTTTTGTTTGTTGAAACAACTTTGATATATTTTTTTTAGTCTATCTCTTTACATCAAATGTTCAACTATATATAGCTACCATTTCATTCAATAAAAAAATCACCAAGTCTATTCATCCTCTACAAAACTTGTGTCATGTTTCCTCTTTACTGGACTATTTTACTACGGTCTACGCCAGTTGTTTAGTTTTTGATTTGAGCTTCTACTCTTCCTTGTGGTAGACTCAAATGTTTACTCGAGTTCTGATTTTCTTGTGATAATTTGGATAGGTAATGCTTGGGTCTGCTGCACGTGTTTACTCTTGCTTACTATGTTTTCTCCAAATTTGCACACCTTGTTGGTGTGATATAAATATCTAAGAGTTCTTGCTACAACAGCTTTCTTGTTTTTTAGGGGGGGAAATGTTAACTCGAAGCATCAACATACTGAAGGTGTAAAGTTTTGTAATTTTAATTGCATAGATCGTCTATGTTACCTCCCAATAATGGCAGGAAGGTTTTGGATAGTCCATGTTTGGAACTGTTCTGTCAGGAAATACATGTTCATGTTCCTTTCCGGTGATGCTGTTAAATAGGGGCAATTTATAAGGGCACTACACAATTTACTCGGAGCTAGTCCATTAAAAAATTAAGAAAAATTACAAGTTTGCCATCATGAAAGTTACTCGGGGCTAGCCCACTGTTATAATCAGGACTGTCAAAATTTTGGCAGTCCTACCACTTGGAAGGACTGTCAAAATTTTGACAGTCCACATAGCTTGTGGGACTGTCAAAATTATGACAGTCCTAACACTTGGAAGGACTGTCAAAATTTTGACAGTCCTACAAATTGTTAGGACTGTCATAATTTTGACAGTCCCACAAGCTATGTGGACTGTCAAAATTTTGACAGTCCTAATTTTAACCCACTGAAAATTTTATATAAAACTAGGACTGTCAGGATTTTGACAGTCCCACAAACAATGAGGACTGTCAAAATTTTGACAGTCCTCATTTTAATTGTCAGGATTTTTTTTAAGTTTATTTCTATTTAGTTAGTTTTGGATTTTGATTTTTTTTTATTTAGTTTAACATCCAAAATAAAATATGTTATCATTGAACAAAATAAATAAATAAAAAAAATCTACCGTACGAGTATTACGTCTGCCGTCGATCAGACTTCAAACGGCCATAACTATTTGTTTTCAAATCGTTTTTCGTCACACAATAGGTCTATTTGTATGTTTTCGACGAGAGTAACACAATTCGTGTAGAGAGAATTTTCATCCGAAGTAAGACGTACGTATTACAGGCAAAAATATAAAATATAAAACTTTAAAGTATCATAACTTTTGACTGGGAGATCGAAACAAGCTCCAGTTTGAGCCAAAATGACCGTATGGAAAAGTACTTCGGGATAAACCGTTTTACCGTTTGACGGACTTCCTAAATTTTTAGAATCGCAAAAAAATGATGTTTTGACCTCCAAATTTTACTTTTTGTAATTTTTTTTTTTTTACAAAATTTTTAATGTACCATTAATAAATTTACTATTTTAAATAACAGAATACTTTAACAAATTTTAAGGATAGAAATTTCAAGGATATTTTGAAATTGGCCCCCCCAACAATTAACAAAAATAAATTAACAGAAAAAAAAAAATTTAGGACTGTCAAAATTTTGACAGTCCTACCAATTTGTAGGACTGTCAAAATTTTGACAGTCCTAAAATTTAACATATATTTTTAGGACTGTCAAAATTTTGACAGTCCTTACAATTGGTAGGACTGTCAAAAGTTTGACAGTCCTAAAAATATATGTTGAATTTTTAGGACTGTCAAAATTTTGACAGTACTTTCAATTGGTAGGACTGTCAAAATTTTGACAGTCCTAAAAATTTAACATACATTTTTAGGACAGTCCTTAAATTTTTAGGACTGTTGAAATGCCTACAGTCCTATATAAATTTAGGACTGTAGAAAATTCTACAGTCCTTAATATACATAGGACTGTTGATTTTCCTACAGTCCTAAATCTATATAGGACTGTAGGAAAATCTACAGTCCCGCCCGATACTGCTCGACGTTGTCGACGATTCTCGACATTTTATGCCCTAAAATCGTGTTCGATTCTCGACATTGTCGACTTTGGGAGCCATCGACAAGGAGGACGAAGTCTCGGAGAGTTGGAGAGCTCCGCCGGCGGGAGGGGGGAGGGCTCCGGTGGGACGGGGAGGGTTTGGGAGAAGGGTTTTGGAAAGTGGGCTAGCCTCAAGTAAAATAATGGGCTAGTGTGAGTAAACTTTGCTCAATCCTGGGCTAGCCCCAAGTAATATATGCAGTGCCCTTATCAAAAGCCTAAATAGGTCTTCTGAACGCTTACTTCCTTGCATAAGTTCTCTACTCTTTCGCATATCAGTGCTTATGTGTGCTTTCCGGTAATCCTCTGTTTTTCTCATTCTCCATTATGCATCTCCTTCTGTAGACCATCTTCACATACCATGAGCTAAATCTCACTCTTAGTTCTCTACGATGTTGCACATTGTTTGTGTAGTCGATCGCTTTAGGGTTTATCAGGCCATAAGCAGAAGTAGAAGATGAGGGTCTTGTGGCCACAGATGTCAAAATATATACTTGATTTGCTTTATGTATCCAAGCTTTACCAAAAATTCGTTCAGGTTATGTTTTTAACATCTGAACCTTGGTCAATATGTACCGAACTCATGAACATAGCCGGTTTTGAATTTTTAATCATTAAAAAATAAAATTTTAGGTCCTATTAAGAATGCAAGTCCATGAAAGGACCATTTTCGTGTTCTTTGAATATAAAATTGATATCCTCTTTCCTTTTAGAAGTTGGAACTACTTAATTTATTGGATCTTGGTGTTAATTTACGTGTACTCAAGAACTAATTATACTGCATTTTGGATTTTGGGCGAACTTGTTGGTCACCAAAATAAGGCTGAAATGGAATCTGGGCCTTTGAAATGAGGAGAGGGTGTAGACTGGATTTGCAGTTAGGTCTTGTTCTCTTGCCTGGAGTTGTATGCTGCTGTGTACTTCATTTTGTATGCAGTTGGATCCATAGCATTTTAAGAAGGCTGTTGATAAGGGCACTACATAATTTACTTAGGGCTAACCCATTGAAAACTTTTCAAAAATTATAAGTTTGCCACTCCTCAAAGTTACTTAGGGCTAGCCCACACCAACCTATATAAGTCAAAATTATTTCTCTCTTTGTTTTTCACCCTCACATGAAGAAATATCTTATTCTCTAAGTCCAAAAATCTAAACCTAACTTTGGAATTTGATAGTTGTGGTCCCAAGTGGAAAAAAATTTTGTTTTGGTGATTGTCCAACGAATATTCTTTCGGTATGTCTTCGACAACATACGATGAATAAGTTTTGCGATTGTCACAAAAATATTTAGTTATATTTGACTATTGTAGGAGCGATGCATGAAATTATCTTCGATGAAGAAGTCGGATCATGCAATCCATTAAATATGTACTCCGGTCCTTCCGAAGAACATGTCGGTTGTTCCGAAGCACGTACGGTACGTAATGACAACCCTATTTCGACAGTCATCGTGTAAGGACTGTATAAAATTTGACAGTCCTATATAAATATAGGGCTGTCAATAATTCAAAATTTTGACAGTCCTATATACTAAGTGGACTGTCAAAATAGTGACAGTACTGAATCTTAAAGACTGTAAATTATTTGAACTGCCAATTATTTAAAGTTATTAATTTTTAGATTATTTTATATTGGTTATAGGACCAACCTGTACAGATGTTGTGGTACATCCTGCTATTGGGATTGATGTGGAGAATATATTCTCAACGGATATTCAATTTACATTCCAGGAAGAAGCATTAGATTGGTGCAGAGAAGTTGAAAGACGACATAACATAGTCATTGTCATTGCAAGATCCATCAGATCTCGGCCGGGCCAAAAATATGTAGAGCTGGGCTGCGAAAGAGGAGGTGTGTTCAGGGAGCATCGTAAAAAAAAGGGTGGTGTTAAAAAAAATCCCCAAGAAAAATGTTGGGACAAGAAAATGTGGTTATCCATTTAAGGTATTGATTGTAAAAGTAGAAGATGTGAAGTGGATAATCGAAGTTAAGAATGGAATACACAATCATCATATTCCAGAGACACTTACGGGTCATGCCTACGTGGCACGGTTGAAGGAGGATGAGAGAAAGTTGGTTGAAGAACTGTTCCTTTCCGGAGTTGCACCAAAATAAATTTATTCTGTCGTGCGACAAAAAGAAGATGGGAAGAAGTCAACCATGAGCACAATCTATAATAGTTTGGCGAGAGCGAAATGTAATAGTATGAAAGGAAGAATGGCGATGCAGCAAGTATTCAAGTTGCTTGGGGAGCATCACTACGTGGAGTACCATAGAAGACATCCACAAAATGATGAACTCCTTTCATTGTTTTGGGCTCATCCTGATTGCACACACTTGGCTCGGTCCTTCGCAGACATGTTGGCCCTTGATTGTACATATAAGACCAACAAGTTCAAGATGCCGCTTTTTCACGTTGTTGGATTCACGTCTATGGGAAAAATATTTTCAGCCGCTTTTTTTTTATGAAGAGTGAGACAGTAGAGGATTACACTAGGACGTTGAGAAAACTACAATCCCTTTACACAGGATACAAAGAGCCCTCTGTTTTTGTTACCGACAGAGAATATGCGCTGATAAATGTTATAGATATTGTATTTTCTCATGTGCATAGACTACTATGCACTTGGCATATAAATCGAAATATCCAAGCTCAATGCAAGAAAAAATTTAAAAATGTGGACGGTAAAATTGACATGCTTCGCTTCGAAGAATTCTACAGTGATTGGAGTCTTGTATGGCGAGCAAGTACTACAGACAGCTACGACACAGCATGGTACATGTTCAAACAAAAGTGGAAGACGAGTAACCCGACATGTACATCTTATATCAAAGATACTTGGCTAGAACCACATAAAGAATAATTTGTCTTAGCATGGACGAACATGGTGAAGCATTATGGCACAATCACTACGAACCGGGTCGAAGGATCACACTCAAATTTAAAAAGATATCTACGGTCATCGGTCGATAATTTTGTCTCCATTTGGCAATCGATTCATTTGATGATTATTTTCACGGTGAACAAGATTGTAGCATCATTTGAGATGAGCCTTAATATTGCAAAGCATGAATACAAGCATGAACACCTCTTGGATGGTTTAATCCATGTAGTATCTCACAAGGTCTTGGGCTTATTGTTTGAGGAGATTGGTAGGTCGAAGTTGGTTGGTTATGATCCCGAGGTTTGCGGTTGTTTATATCGACATTCACTCGGCCTTCCTTGTGCATATGAGATTAACGAATATCGTCGTCAATCTATACCTATTTCAATAGATGTTGTTGATCAACGTTGGAGACAACTGTCGATAATGCCGACGGTGGAAGTTCACGATGATTTCTTTTCTTTGCCACAAGTGAAACTCCTGCACGCAAGGTGGTGTGTCGTATCAGAACCGGAGAGAAGATCCATTGAGGTTAAAATCCAAGAAATTGTAGTCCCGGCAATAACTCGATTGCAAGAGCCATATGTTGTTCGAACTCCTAAGGGAAAACCACACTCAAGAATGAGTAGAGCAAAAAAGAAGGAGATGGAGTCAAATAAAAGAGATCCATCATTGTTTGAACATATTGAACGCAATTTAGAGCAAGTTGAGGCAAAGTCGATTATCGAAAGTGTGGTATTTTCGTAGAAAAAGAGTAAGCTTCCTATTCAAAGGGGGAAGAAACAGAAAATGAACGATGCAGTCACGGCGGAGGGTTTAGATAAATTCTCTGATTCATATAGTCTATACATTCTAAATTTTCTACCTGAGATACGGGATTTCATTTGGTCTATTGTTGATGTTCCTAAGGATGGACATTATGGATATCATGCACTAGCAAGACATCTAGGCTATTCAGTTGAAGCAGGATGGAGATAGGTTAGGGAAGAGCTATACGAGGAGTTGGAGTCTCGTCTACCCTTCTATAGGCAGATACTTGGCGAAAAAATTGTTGGAGATTTGTTGGCAAGCATACCTTGTACGGAAACAGTTAACGAACCAGATCATTACATGGATGTCCCGCCTGCTGCATACGTATTCTCTAATAGGTATAAGATACCTATTGTAATTATCTCACAAGGCATTAACAATACTTTTTTTCCAATGTGCGCTCCCCTGGCCGAACACAGACTATCCAATCTATGTTCGATAGGACTTGTCGGGCAATACTTTGTCATCCCAAGGTTGATCGATCATTCTCCTATTCCTCCACCTTCTAGGCTTTGGTATATACACGCACCAGAGGAAGCGATCGCATGGACGACACCCTACACGGATGCAATTGCTGGATATAAGAAGATGATGAAGATGGAGGATCCAAAAATCTTGCCGAAGGACTACTTTGATATTCTAATCGATTGATTCATCTTATACTGTATGTTGTGCAATAAGCCATGTATGTTCAACTGTATATTGAACTGTATGTTGTGCAATGAGCAATGTATGTTGAACTGTACATTGAACTGTATGTTTGTACAATATGCCATGTATGTTGAACTGTATATTGAATTGTATGTTGTGCAATGAAAGAAATAAAAACTAGAACTGCATGTTGTGCAATGAGTCAAAATCTGTATAAAACTAGGACTATCAAAATCTGGACAGTCCCACAAGCACACTAGACTGTCATAATTTTGACAGTCCTAGTTTTAACCCACTGTGGTATATATAAAACTAGGACTGTCAAAATTTTGACAGTCCCATAAGCTATGAGGACTGTTAAAATTTCCACAGTCCTAATTTGAACCCACCGTCTCTGCAAAATTTTATATAAAACTAGCACTGTCAAAAATTTTACAGTCCTGATAGCTTTCAGGACTATCCAGAATTTGACAGTCCAAGTTTTTAGCCACTGCCTCTGCACATTTAACAACTGTATGTAGCAAACTTAAAACACAAATTATAGCAAACTTAAAACATAACCAATCAAAATATTTCAACAATACATAACCACTCAAAGTTTTCAAACTGTAAAGTTTTACATGTCTCAAAACACAAATTTTAACAAAGTTTTACAAGTCTGTAAACATGGCCAAAACTTCATGCCGCCTCTTTGTACGTTGCTCTCTATTTTTCAAGAAAGAAAAATCTTCAGCGTTGTCGATTTGTTGTAGCTCGTCATTGATTTCCATATAATTCGTACCCTAGCAACTTACGAGGCTTCTTCCCAACTTCTTCACCTTCCTAGCCTATTCATGAGAATTAAAAAAAATTGTTAGGTTATAAACATTTACACATATCAAACTGAAAGTGAAGAAGTTGGCTCACCATCTTGACCAATGCGGTATACAAGACAGATTTGGCGGGGAGATCTGATGGTACACGCACAATATCGCCTCCGCATTTGAACAACGTAGGTAGTCCGGCACCAACGTAGTAGGCGAGGTAGTCGTCGCTACATTCCGTCATATTTACTGCTGCTTGTCGTTCGGTTTCTCTAATAACGTGACGTTGCCACTCAGTGAAGAAGTCCGAGACCCAGTTGAACGCCGCAGGAATATAGTTTAACGGTTTTGTTCCTCGCGGAGCAGTTATCATTTTCAATGTGCGCTTCGGGACTGTTTGTACGTAACCAAACTGACGGAGCACTCTATCAGGCATATAAGCCTCCTCGATTTTATGACAACTTATCAGACCGTGATATAAAGCGACTGGTTGCAATGGACGACTAGTCTGTCGCAAATCACGATATGGATCCTAAAAAATCTACAACGCATGAAATTTAGCATAACGTCATTTAGCATAACGTAATTTAGTAAATTATTACCAAACATTAAAAAATTATGTCTCAATTCACCTCTTCTATCGTCATATCTTCGAGTGCATTCCGTAGGGCGGCCAATGTGTGTGGACGTTTGGCATCTTCCTTAGTTGGCTTCCATCTGCACATTCTAGGAAGGTGCTCGTCATACCCTCGGTTAATTTTAGCCTGGTGTAGGGTTGGAAAGTGCTCGTATATCCATGCCTTCACATAACCAAGTTAAAAAAATATTAGTCCAAAAATTAACAACTAATTTTTTAATTATGTATACAAGTTGACAAAGATATATCTATACATGGAGTAGAGTCTGGCATCCGGATATTGTCTTCGAACCGACGCGGGATGCCGCACCAAGCTCGCGGTAAAGTTATGCTAGTATACCGCTTCCCCAAGATATTTCTTCCACCGTGTCTATGTCGTCCAAATTCAGGATATATTTGGCATGTATGTACGTTCCAGACTTATCCGTAATGCCGACAGCCCCTAAGATGAACTGCATATATCCACGGGCCACATTATCGCTTTTATCCACTTCAGGGTCCGGATCAGCGAATGTCTCCTCCAAATATTTTAAAGGAAGTCCGTACGACTTCTTGAATTCTCGAAGGGTGGTAAAACTAGTGGCATCAACTCCCAAACACCCTGATACACAATCCACGATATCACTACCAGAAAAAGTCAAATTAACGACGTCAAAAAACGTCGCTAAATGACAAAAAAATATCGCTAATCACATTTAGAGACGTAATTAGCAACGTTTTACAGAAGTCGAAAATCATCACGTCGCTGAAAGGAAAAACGTCGCTAAACGTCGCTATACCGACGTTTTTTAGCGACTTAAATGTGTCGCTAAATTAGCGACGTTTAGCGACGCAGCATCACTAATTAGCGACGTAAACAAACGTCGCTAAACGTCGCTAATTAGCGACGTCTTTAATGACCTGGCAGTACTGCCATGTCAGCATTTTGCGACGTGCAGCGACGTATTTAGTGACGTCATTAGCGACGTCTTTTAACGTCGCTAATTAGCGACGTATTTAGCGACGTGTATAAACGTCGCTAAACGTCACTAAACGTCGCTAAATACGTCGCTAATTTTACAGAAAAAAAAAAAATATTGAATTATTTCCAAACTATTATTCCTGCAATTTATGAGTCCCCTATTTACTGAATCTTATTGCTTGCTTGATGTGTTTAGATCAACTACCTAGCATTCTATTCTCATGCGATATCACCTAGTCATTAGTGTTTAACATCATGATAATCATCAGCCATACCTTCTTCGTAAGACCGGGATTGGCTATGAGCAATGAGAAAGATGCCTAAAAGAATACTAAACTATTCAATTTCCTAGCCCTCGTAGTTGGAAAATGAACCTCCAGTGTTTCAAATTCAGACATTATAGCATACTTCTACAGAATAAAAAAGCACTAAAGAAAATTTTCAAACTCAATTGGTTTGTAAATATTTGCATCAATTAAGCATGAACCCTTGAAGGCTTGAATCAACATCCACAGGTTTGGCGCTGTCTCAGGGAGATTGCTTTGAAGGAATGCTTAGAAATATCGCCTCTGCTAGAGAACTCAAAGCCTGGTTACGTTTCTTTACTTAGGTATAGTATATTTTATTGTATGAGAGTCAAACTGAAAATACACTAAAGAATTTTGTTTTCCACGGGAGGACTTTATGGTTGAACTACATGCAAACAACTATAGATCTTCATAGTACTCATTTATACCAAACTAAAGAACAAAACATGCTTCAAATTATGATATCACTTTTTGCAAATAAGTATTATCAATCTTTCGACCGCAAGATAAACTATTAACATGACTACCAGCAATCCACAAGACAACGTCGTGCTACCCATTTTTGTATGAAGCAACATACCTTGTAAGTCACAGCTTCTTCAAGTTTACTGTAAAAGAATGTGTTGAATATGTAGTACTCCTCTCTTCTCTTATCAGAAGGAGAGAGAGATCTTTGAAGAAATCTGCAAAATAAGGATAACAACAAATATTATAACATAATTTACTGAAAATATTATATATATATATGGCAGAGGAATATCATCAAGAATTCTGATGCACAAATCAAGTTCTCTTAAACTTCAAATTTAATGGCAAACAACATACTTGGTATTCTCCCACCCAATGTCGCACTAACTTTATCGATAAGGCAATAATTATACAATAAAAGTCGCAATCTCTCTCGTATATCAAGTAATGTGTCGCAATATAAAGAGTATTATGTAAACATAAGACAATATTTATAAGGTATTGAGAAACATTAAGTATAATGTACTTGTCTGATGAATAGTTGAAGTCGACGTGTCGGACACAAACGTGTCGACACGAAAAAATGGAGTAAAATTAGTCCAAAACAGACCCGCAGAAATCTAGAAAATGGAGTAAAATTAGTCTGGGTCTAAAATTAACTACATCAATTTAGGCTAAAATGACATCACGACAAAACCAACAGTGATGTTGTATTCGGAATTCGATAATTGGAATTACGGAAAAACTTTCTGAAATTAGAATTTTCCAAAATAAATTCATAGCGAACCCTCAACTTTGTCAAGGGAACGTTCTATCAAACGACTGAATTGTGAAACAATAATTTACAGAGTTAGATAGGGATATACCAGCTCGAGAATTAAAGTGGTGGATCTGGAATTGATGATCTGTAGAGGAAGTTCTCAGTCCTCAGATTAATCTACACTGCAAAATAGTTAGAAATTGAATCAGAAGTGGGTATTTATTTAGTGAATTTTTTAACTCAAATTACTGTAGCTAATTAATTCCATCCTAAATGAATGAAATAGATTTGAATTTTACTAAATTTGGAGAGTTTACCAATCCTTCAAAGTTGAAAAGAAAACTGCGACTACTCTCGCTCGAAACGATGGCACGAAAGAAAAAATGAAGAAATTTCTTGATTCAATCTGTCGAGAATGAACGATACTGCGATGAGGAGACTTGCAGGTGGCCGACGAACGTTGGGGACACGCCGGCAAGGCAGAGGAACTGAGGAGGGGGGAGGAGGAGGAGGGGGGAGGAGGACGCGGCTGGAGGGGGGTCACCGGGAGGGAGGAGGGGGCGCTGGAGGGAGGAGGGGAGCCGGCGGGGGAGGACGCGGCCAAGGGGGGTCGCTGGAGGGAGGAGGGGAGCCGGCGGGGGAGGACGCGGCCGAGGGGGGTCGCCGGAGGGAGGAAGGAGGAGCCAGAGCGGGAGAGATCGAGAGCGGGTTTGAAATTTGGGAGAGGGAAAGGGAGAGATCGAAGGAAATGGGGAGAATCAGCCCTAAGTAAAAAAATTTAACGACGTTTTAGCGACGCCAATAATGACGTCGCTAATTTAGAATTTAACGACGAATTTAGCGACGCCAATAATGACGTCGCTAATTTAGAATTTAACGACGAATTTAGCGACTCCAATAATAACGTCGCTAATTTAGAATTTAGCGACGTTTTAGCGACGCCAATAATGACGTCGCTAAATTAGCGACGTCTTAAACGTCGCTAATGACGTCGCTAAAATGCCCAAAAAATATACGTCGCTAAAAACGTCGCTAAATAAAATATATTAGCGACGTTTAGCGACCTAACTTATACTTATAGCGACTAATCTTTTAAAAACTGAATAAAAGTCGCTAAACGTCGCTAAATGTCGCCAATTAGCGACGTCTAGCGACGTTTTTACATGGAGTCGCTAAATAGCGACGTTTTTACATGGAGTCGCTAAAAAATGTCGCTAATCCCGCTTATTCTAGTAGTGTATGGTCGTAAAAATTGATGCTCGATTCATCAAAAGTATGATTCATCATGACTCGACCATCAACCCTAAGTCCCAATATATGATGGACGTCATCAAGGGTAATCGTCAACTCCACGTTTGGTAGATGAAAAGTATTGGTTTCTGGATGCCATCGTTCTACAAATGCTAATATCAGTGCATTATCCACCGTCGTATATGAGTAGTTACCCAAATATTGTAAACCGGTGGGAATAATTTTAGCCTTCACATCGTCTCCCAATAATTTAAATCTCCATGTATTGTATTTTTTGCCGTGATTGATCACCGTTAACATACGAGAATCTCCTGAAAAGTAAACAATTGGATGAACTTATACCTATATATAAAATGTACTTATCTATAAATAATTGGATGAACTTAGAACTTAGAACTATATATAAAATTATCATAACGTAATATACTTACCGGATTGTTCCATATTTGGTATGCAATATGGTTCTCGATCGACGGCAACATAGAGCAACCGTTTGGACGAGTCTCAACTGGACTTTCTGGCTGCTGAGAAGGTCCTGAACTATCAGTAGCCCGATTTTCGAGGGTTTGTGGGAGAGTCTCGACAGGACTATCTGCATGCTGAGAAGGTCCTGAACCATCAATTGGCCGATTTTGGACATTTGGTATGTCCTCATCGGAGGAGGAAGAACCAGAAGTACTAGGAGGAGCACGTCTCTTCGAACGAGTGACAGTCTTCTTCGTCAGTCGATGTTTCCTAACTTCAGGGCGTACCTCGGGGTCGCGGATAGTGAGAGCTGGTTCAATAGTACGCTGAACATTGCGTTCCTTACGCATCGACGCAGTAGGGCGTCTTCTTATGATATCTTCATCCTCAGTGCCCTTCCGAGGGTCGTGACTATAAGACAAAAAAAAAATTTAACATCCCAAAATAATTGAACATTTAGGACTGTAGAAATTTCTACAGTCCTCTATGTATACATGACTGCAGAAATTTCCACAGTCCTAAACTATACAGGACTGTTGAAATTTCTACAGTCCTTTGTACATATAGGACTGTAAAAATTTCTACAGTCCTCAATCTATATAGAACTGTAGAAATTTCTACAGTCTCGCATGGTTCTGCTCCATACGTTCGACGAATGTCGAACTTGTATGCCCTAAAATCGGGTACGAGCCTCCAAAAAAACGTTCAAACTACATCCTAAACTACATTCAGGACTTGTATGCCTCATTTTAAGATTGGAAATATAACCACTGGAAATTTTCGAAATGCAATAGAAATTTTTAAAAATTTTGGAATTTTTTTATATACAATAGAACAACTAGAAGAAAGAATTGTACCTTGATTGTTTCGAGACTTTGGGAGCCATCGACAAGGAGGAGGAGGAAGAAGTGGAGGATGACGGCTCTGACAAGAAAGGGAGGAGGGGGGAGGGCTCGTTGGAGGTTTGGAGGGTTTGGGAGGAGAGTTTAAAATTTAGACTAATATGAGTAAACTTTTGGACTAGTACGAGTAAACTTCATTCATTAATGGACTAGTCCCAATCCTGGACTAGCCCTAAGTAAATTATGTAGTGCCCTTATCAACAGTCTTTAAGAACTGGCTTGCAACTAGTGTTGCAGCTAAGTTTGGGCATGACTGGATATGCAACAACTCAACCAGATCCTTTTAGCAACTTGGGCTGTAATTGCGTAACAATTTCACAATATTCATAAGAAAAAAAAAAAAAAAAACGAGTCACAGAATATTCCAGAAAGATGAATATTTTTGTCGAGGAATATTCTAGGAATCATGTCTGAAGAATTTAGGACTGGCGCTGAAATCTTAGTAGATCTTTACCTAACCCACTTACTGCCATGTCGAGAACTTGGAGTAGGATGAAACTGTGTCCACTCCCCCAATAGAAGAAGAGTTGGTTGGTCATGGCGTGGGTCCTTCATTCAATTGATTCATTCCTTTTGTAACCAGTTTCTATTGCAATGTTGGTGGTGGCCGGAGCTTTTGAGGACACGGGGGACCCCCACGACACCGGTCACTTGCCTGACTTTAACAGCCATCGAAGAAGAAAGAAATTGGTTCGTGCTCAGAATCATTACTTTGGAATTCTCCGTGGTCGAAATCCTGCTCGCCACTGAGCCGGAGGTGGTTGTGTCTTAATAAGCTGCTAAAGTTCATTTTGCGGGTTGCTTTCAAAAGCCAAAAGCTACGTCTGTTTTCGAGTTTTGAAAAGTTTTTGGGGATACCAAACCAGGTCTTAGAATATCAATAGGACTGCTCTCCACATTTTTTTTTTTTTTTTTTTTTTTTTTTTAAGATTCTAGATTCAGAATGTAGGAGCTTAATTTGTACAGTAGTAAAATTTAATTGGAGTTTGTTTTACCTCAGCCATAAGAACATCATTATTAAGGTCCATTTCAATTTCTATATTATTGATTCAGAATGTAAGTTGGTCATTTGGTAGAATAGTAAAACTAATCATAAATTTCAATTTCTAGATTATCAGGTCCAATCCACCCACAAGAGCTATAGGTTGGGTATGGAAATTTCTAGATTCAGAATGTAGGAACTCATTTTGTAGAACAGTAAGTCCCAATTTAGAGTTCCAATTTCTATATTTTAGATTTTACATTTTTTTTTATATTAATTTTTGATCACACAATCTTTGAGACCAAATGTCACTTTATCATTTTCCACTATTCTTATACAAATCCAGCTCATTCTATATTTATCTTCTTCTTTTTTTAAACTTGTGTACCTCAAGATGCAATTTTGAGCACGGACCTTAGAATTTCTATATTTAGAATGTAGAAACTCATTTTGTAGAATAGTAAGGCTTAATTTGGAGCCATAATTCCTATATATTTTTTATTTTTTATTTTAAAAAGAAAGAAAAATGGCATATGGGTTTATGTCCATTCATTTCATTTGGGTTTCAAGATTTATTTTTTTACTATTTTTTATAAAGATCCAATTCATTCTACATTTTCTACATTCAGAATGTAGAAACTCATTTTGTAGAATAGTAAGTCTTAATTTGGAGCCATAATTTCTATATATTTTTTATTTTTTATTTTAAAAAGAAAGAAAAATGACATATGGGTTTATGTCCATTCATTTGGGTTTCAAGATTTATTTTTTTACTATTTTTTATAAAGATCCAATTCATTCTACATTTTTTTTTTATTAAAAATATGGGCCTCAAGTTTTTTTTTTTTTTCCTTTCTACCCGAAACTCCCTCTCCCAACCCTTAACCGATGTCAGAGCTCGATGCCCGGACCTACTCGGTAATGTCCTATAACCTTACCACTATGCTACATTTTTGAGTCTGTCTACTATTGATGCTCTTGGGGGATGTTTGGTTAGAGTGAAGTGTGTTGAAAGTGAACAAATATTGGAAAGTCGGCTGAATTTTGTAGAATTCAGACGTTTGGTTCATTTCCTTGAAAGTGGGCAAAAGTGTTGATATAACCCCTCGCAGTTCTTGTCTTCCCCCTTTATTCTCCCACTTTCACCTCCGGGTATTTTTGTTTGAAAGTGTATGTTTGGGAAAGAGAGAGAAAGTATAAGTTTCAGAAGAAAAAAAATTAGAAAAAGAGAGAGAAAGTGCAGTTTGGTAGCACACTTTGAAACTACTTTTTTTTTCATTTTCAACAACTATCCAAACAACCGAACTCCTTTTATCTCCACTTTCAACAACAATCCAAACAATCGAACTCCTTTTATCTCCACTTTCAACAACCATCTAAACAAACAAACTCTTTTTTTTCTCTACTTTCATATTTTTGAATTCCACCAACCAAAAAATTTTTGAAAAGCCAAATTTTATACGTATCCATCACGTATGTAAATTTTATTTTATTTTAACTTTCACATATTACTACACTTTCGTACAACCAAATAGTCCTTAGCTCAACAAATATCAAAGCAACATAATTTTTTTTTTCACTTTCATATTTTTTAATTCCATCAACCAAACAACTTTTGAAAAGTTAAAATTTATGTGTACACATCGCGAACGTAAACTTTATTTTTTTACTTTCATGTACTTTTGTGCAACCAAACAGCCCCTCTCAGTGTGCGCTCATCATAATGAGTTCCTCACTTAATAGTATGATGACACTAGTTGGTTTCTAAGTTATTATTTTTGGAAGCGATTGCAACTTCATTGTACTCCTGTAATGATAGGCTGTTGATAAGGGCACTACTAAAATTACTCGGGACTGCTCAAATGTTTACCATTGATAATTACAAGTTTGCCACTCCCAAAATTTATTCGGGGCTGTCCACTTTTGATTTTTTTTATAATCAGGACTGTCAAAATTTTGACAGTCCCACCAATTTCTAGGACTGTCAAAATTTTGACAGTCTTAAAAATATATATATTGATTTTTTAGGACTGTCAAAATTTTGACAGTCCTTCCAATTGGTAGGACTGTCAAAAATTTGACAGTCCAAAAAATATATGTTAAATTTTTAGGACTGTCAAAATTTTGACAATCCTAAAAATATATATTGATTTTTTAGGACTTTCAAAATTTTGATAGTCCTTCCAATTGGTAGGACTGTCAAAATTTTGACAGTCCTTCTAATTGGTCTGACTGTTAAAAGTTTGACAGTCCTTCCAATTGGTAGGACTGTCAAAAGTTTGACAGTCCTAAAAATATATGTTAAATTTTTAGGACTGTCAAAATTTTGACAGTCATTCCAATTGGTAGAGCTGTCAAAATTTTGACAGTCCTAAAAATATATGTTGATTTTTTAGGACTGTCAAAATTTTGACAGCCCTTCCAATTGGTAGGACTGTCAAAAGTTTGACAGTCCTAAATTTTTTGACATTGCCACTTACCCATCTTAACTCACCATATTAGCAAGATTTTGCTCATACTCCTTGAACATTCTCTAATGTTTGTGAATGACTCATTCTTTTTGATCGTTTTGCCACTTATCCATCTTAACTTCCCACTTACCCAACTACCATCCTTTCACCTCAAATTCTTTTTGATTGTTTTGCCACTGACTCATTCTCTATGTTAAATTTTTAGGACTGTCAAAATTTTAACAGTCCTTTCAATAGTGTATCCTTCCAATTTTGACAGTCCTGATTTTTTTTACAGTCCTCCACGACGCTGGAGTGGAGGACCTGGGGGTAGCGGCGGAGAAAGGAGGGGAGGGAGGAGCGGCGGACGTCGAGGGTGCCGAAATAGTCGAGCTTGAGCTGGGTGAGGGTGGGACGAGAGTAGAGGGAGGTGGGGGGTAGGTTCGGGTGGTGGATCCTGCGCGGAGGTCGAAAGAGAGGACGAGGCGGAGGAGCGGGAGAGGAAGGAGGCGGTGGGGGAGGAGGAGGAGGTGGCGACGGGAGGCGGCGGTGGAGGACGGGGGAGGAGGAGGAGGCGGAACGCTCACGCGGTGAGGCGGCGGTGGAGGACGGGGGGAGCAGGAGGAGGGAGATGAAGAGTTTGGGCTAGCCTGAGTAAAATTTGGGCTAGCCTGAGTAAAAAAAATTCCTAACTGGGCTAGCCCCGAGTGAATTTAGTAGTGCCCTTATCAACAGCCTAATGATAATAGGTACAATTATTTCCCATTGTTTTTCTTTTTCTTTTTACACAATGATTCCTTAGTGCATCATTAGTAAAATCCATTCCAAGTTCTAGATTTTAGATTTAAAATGTTGGAGCTCATTTTGTAGAATAGTAAGTCTTATCCATAATTTTAATTTTTAGATTTTGAGTCATATTTTACCCATGGGAGCTATAGGTTGGGTCTCCCAATTTTTAGATTCTAGATTGTAGAAATCTATTTTGTAGAATAGTAAGTCCCAATTTGGAGTCCAACTTTCTAGATTCTAGATTTACATTTTTTTTTTCACATCAATTTTTGACCACACAATCTTTGGGACCGGAGCCAACTTTATCATTTCCTAATATTCTCATACAGATCTAACACATTCTACATTTACCTTTTTTTTTTAAAATTTTGGACCCCAAATTACATTAGATAGTCTCAACGACTAATGATGCTCTTAGAGCATCATCAGTAAGGTCCATTCCACATTCTAAATTCTAAATTCTAAATGTAGGAGCTCATTTTTTAGAATGTAAGTCTCGTTCCTAATTCCAATTTCTAGATTTTCGGTCCTATCTCATCCATATGTGCTAAGGATTGGGCTTCCCAATTACTATATTCTAGACTGTATGAACTAATTTTGTAGAATAATAAGTTCTAATTTGGAGCCAAAAATTTTAGATTCTAGATTTTACATTTTTTTTTTCACATCAATTTTTGACCATACAATATTTGGGACCGGAGCTCACATTATCATTTCCTACTATTCTCATACAAACTCAACTCATTCTAAATTTATTTTCTTCTTTTTTTAATTTTGAACCCCAAATTATATTGGAGAGTCCCAACTATTAATGATGTTCTCATCCAAGAATTTATTTTTCCACCTTTAAGTATTTATTTGTTTTTTCAATTTTTTTGACATTTACAAACACCGAAAAAAAAAATCGATAAAAATTAGAATTTTTCAAAGAATAAAAAAGAAAAAGTAAGGAATTGATTTCATTTGATTTTATTTCCTTTTCCCCTAAGAAAAATGTTTTTGAAAAGAAATAGGAAGAAATCAAATGGCTCAGCAAGTTCTATCATATATAATCTACAGGATAATTATCTCAATCCATAAGTCCAGACAACAGTTCCATATCGTCTGAATATATATATATATATATATATATATATATATTGGCTTTTTAAGGTTAGAAACTTTTCTATGGACAAAGTCTTTCTTAATCTTTCAATTGTATAATAAACGGTCCATCTTAACAACCAATATTATTGCTTTAGATTCTTTTTTTCTTCTTTATTGAATATAATTTTAAGAGTAAGTATTCTACATCTCCTTTGTCATTTGTTGATATTACAACTGGATCCCCTCCAAATTGAAAATATACGACTTACTCTCCTAAGAAAATATTCCATATAGAAAAGAAAAGGTAATTGTAAAATTACAAGTTTGCTCTTGACAATAGGATTTAACTAATATAGGATGTTCTTTTCTTTCTTTTCAAGTTTATAAAAATTGGTTTGGATCTATGTGGTTTCATATCTCTTCCAGTGTAAGAGGTGAATTTTTTTAAAGTTTAAGATTGGAGTTTAAATAATTTTTACCATAATGTTCAACATTTTATTTTTTGACATATTATATAATTCGTTCTTTTATTATTTGGATGTTTTTTTAGATCGTATAATGCACAAGTTAGGACAAATTACAGCTCTATATCATCTAGAATTTTATTTGGTACCAAATATAAGAAAAGAGACAAAAAAAATGATTTTAAATATCATATATAATTTTATTATGTGTAATGTCACGTTTCGTGGAAAGGCATTATGCTGGAATTATAGATGGATTAGATCGAAAAGATACAAGTGGTTTAAAAAATTGAGATGCTTGGTGTGATGATGCAGTATTGCTTAACTTGGCCGGATGGAATATTTTATGCGACGTGGTTCGAATGTATGATTATGCCAAGTTAGAAGACTGTGCATCACGTCGGATCATTCTTGAGGGATCGTAGGCGAATGTAGGATCATGGTATGGAAACAATATTTTTATAAGGGAGTGGATCTGTCCATTCTCCTTTACTAATTCATGTCCTAATAAAATGAATGACAGTACTTAGTAATATGCATGCATTTCACATAAATGAGTGGATATGTCCCTAATAGAAAGATTTATTCAGCATATATGTGAATAGCATGCATAATTTACTTTAGTGATATTTTTATAAGTGAGTGGATCTGTCCCTGATAGAAAGATCACTAAAATAATATGCATGTTTTTCACATAAATACTTAGTGTTAGTTCAGATGAGTGTGCTAGTTTCTGCTCACCAGTACGCGATATGAACTGACCCATGTTTATATGTGAAAAGCATGCATAATTTACTTTAGTGATATTTGTATAAGTGAGTGGATCTGTCCCTTCTCCTCTACTCATTCATGCCCTACTTTAGTGATTGTTCGGCCTAGGAGAAAATACGGTGCTTTGGTAGCACTGGGTATAAACGAGACATTCATTGGGGATCGCAACCTCATGAATGACGCTTCGTACACCCTTAGAAGTCCTATATGACATGTCCCTCGTGGTGTGAAAGCATATCACCAATGACTCTCATGTAGTTAGGCTGCATGCTGATGATAATAATTATGTAGGATTAACATTATCTCTATGAGAATGATTATATTATTTATGTCGCGGCTAATCCTTGTTTGCAGGGATAAGAATAGAGAGTTGTTGGCAAGAATCGCTATTATGCGATATGTACAAATTTTATATATCTTCAATGTATATTGTTGTTTCCAAAATATGCTTTCATTATGCTGTTGAATACTCTTATCACTGAAATGAACCTAGTCCCTAATAGAAAGATCACTAAAGTAATATGCATGCTTTCACATAAATACTTAGTATTGAGTTGGCTAGTTTCTGCTTACCAGTACGCGATATGAACTAACCCACGTTTGTGGGCATCCCCAGGTACTCAGCTCCAGGAGTGGCTGGAACAGTTCCGAGGCATCGAAGTATTGTTGGGGCGCGCAGAAGCTCTTCTTACATTTGAGGCGTCATCTTTTAATAAGGGGAATAATGTATGGAACAGTGTAATTCAATTGTATTAGTGAGATTGTAAGCCAAGACGACAAATATCAATGTAAGCCAAGCGACCACTATCCGTTGTAATTGAGAAAATTTGTAATCTGTTGTAAGCCATGTACTAAAAAATTATTATCAATAAAGAGATACTTTTCAATCTTTTCTTTTGTGATTTCAATTTGTCTGCTTATTTTTACTACTATATCGATGTTTCTGAGAAATACCATGACTTGTCTATCTTCTTGCCTTGTACAAGTGCAATCTAGGCTTGTACGGCATCACGCTCGTGGCAACTTTCGATTCTTCGGAATAGGGACGTGACAAATTGGTATTAGAGCCAGGTTATGCGTCATTGGACTCGGCAAATTCTAAATCAATTTGCTTCCACGATTACTCAAAGATGCATCTGTGGATACAGAAAGTTGTGTCGGTGACTATTCAAAGTCTCTACCGTAATTAGTTACAGTCGCCTCAGTGCGTATTCAAAGTGGTCTTTTGTGAGTATTCAAAGTTGCTTCTGCGGTTACAGTCACCTCATGTAAAGCTAGATGCTCCTCCACGGTGAGTGCTATAGCCTGGCCTCGTCTTCTTGGTGTTGGTCCTCGCTACTGCGGCCCTCCATGCCTGGCTTATACTTGAGCTTGGGCCTACGCATACTGCTGTGGCCTCTGCTGCTAGAATATTTGAGATTGGGTCGGCAAAGACCTCTGACCCGGGTGTTGCTGAACCGACGCTGGAGCCCTATATTACGGTCCTGCCAGGGAAAATGATGATGAACTGGCTCTATGTGGGCAAGATCCCACTCTGTGTCCTGGAGCTCGACAAGCTAAGCACAACCCTTGTGCTCTGCGGCATTCAGAAAATACGTGTCCAGGTTTTCCACAATTAGAACACCATGTCACGCCCCAGTCCCAAAATACGTAGAACTAGGAATACGCAACATGCCAGCCATAAGTATACGAAAACTCCAATGTGTGGAAGATCGGGATACATACGTACGTTGTACATGAATATCAAATCCACAAGTGGTAATATACTGTCAACACAAGTCACACGCAATCTATATCTCATCCATAGCATAAATAAAGAAATAGGAAATAAATAACTGAATCTCAAATATGAAGTATCAAAGAATGATAGTCGGATGGAAACAAATCTACTACCAATCGACTATACTAAAAACTAAATGAGAGAAGAGATCAAACTCTAATATAAGATAAATGTCAATAAAGGAAATAGCAACTAGAATATCCATCAGCTGTGATGAATCAGGGGTACTCCACCACCAAAAAAAGTCAAATTAGCGACGCCAAAAAACGTCGCTAAATGACAAAAAAAAATTTCTAAACACGTTTAGCGACGTAATTAGCGACATTTTAACGCAGTCGGAAGAAACCAAGTCGCTGAACGGAAAAACGTCGCTAAACGTCGCTATGCCGACGTTTTTTAGCGACTTTATTGAGTCGCTAAATGTAGCGACGTTTAGCGACGCCGCGTCACAAAATAGCGACGTTTGTTAAAGTCGCTAAACGTCGCTACTTAGCGACTTATATAGCGACGTAACATCGACGTCTTTAATGACCTGGCAGTACTGCCATGTCAGCAATTTACGACGTACAGCGACATATTTAGCGACGTCTTTAGCGACGGCTAATGACACGTCGCTAAGTAGCGACTTGTTTAGCGACTTATAAAAACGTCGCTAGACGTCGCTAAACGTCGCTAAATACGTCGCTAAATTTACAAAAAAGTAAAAAAAAACCTGAATTATTCCAAACTATTATTCCTGCAATTTATAAATTTTTAATTAAAAATATACCCGGAGCAACCCTCCGTTGAATTCTATGGGTTCGCCGACCCCTTCGGTGGAACACTCAACACCGGATTAACAATATTTAATATGAATAAAAGTATCACAGTCATACAATTAATACACACAAATATTATAGACAGACAATAAAAGTATCACAGTCATAAAAGTATCACAGTATCACAGTCATACAAAATGGGCATAAACAGCATCACAAAATACATAATATATAAGTATCAGAGTATCACAGTAACACAAAATTCATAATATATAAGTATATGAAACATCATAGTATCAATCTCGAGGATTTCCAAAATGGGGCAGATACCAGTCCCTCAAATACTGCGCTAAACAGCGTTTATGTTATCAAGCTCCGCTATGGGTGCTGGGTGACTGGAACTCCCCGTCTGAGATACAGCCGCGATAGGTGCTGGGTCACTGGAACTCCCCGCAGGTGGTATCTCTTCCTCCTTAACAGTAGGAGGCATCACTTCCTCCTTAACAGTAGGAGGTGTCGCTCTCTTGGGTGCCATCTGGTAAGATAGATAAAAACAAAGAATTAGCAAAGAATTAGCTATTGGACCGGAACGGAAGAATTATATGACTCACAAAGAATTAGCTATTGGACCGATTTAATGAACTAGTTTGAAAATATAATCAAGTTATTCTCATTCCAAGTGCACTATACAAAGAATTAGCTATTGGACCGATTTAATGAACTACGATTTTGCAGATGTGTGAATAAGGTTGCTACTACTATTTCTTCACCCGATTTGAATAGCCAATTTCTTGATTCGAAGTACAACACTAAAGGAACTCTTTTTATTGTTACTGACATTTAGATAGATAGCTGGACTTGGCAATTCTGGAGAACTTGAGCAAATACAAAGTGCATCGAGACATTGGCTCCTTATTTGTAGTTCATAAGCGACCACTTGAGGAATAACAATAAATAAAGATGATGCATAATTAGAAACCATACTGGAACATCACAATAAAAAGAAAATCACAATCTTAGAGTGAATTAAAACCATGTTGGACTATTGCCCTACATGCAAAAGAATGATGATGATGATTAGATTAAAAATGCTTGGTATGAGTTCTTAGTTAAGATCAATATTCTTTAGTTTCACCTGAGTTATTTGTCGGCTGTAATGGTTTCCTCGTATAAGAGTTATACGATATGGATACCCCTCAACATCTATAATGTATTACTATCAAAACTAGTTTGTATTGTGTGTAACCCCTCAACATCTACAGACAAAAATTGGAACCTTTAAAGTTGTTGTTGATTTATACCAATATTTTGGTAGTTGTAGCGACGCCATTTAGGAACAATGACTCGAGTCCAGCTAAGTAATTTGAAATCCTATTAATAATGTCATTGAAAACTTTAATGTGACACCATAAACCTAAAAACCCTAAATCTAACCCTAAACCTAACCCTAACCCTAACCCCAGGTCAAAAAACCTAACCCTAACCCTAACCCTAACCCTAATCTGCGTCTGTGTGTGTGTGTCTGCGTCTGTGTGTGTCGTGTGCGTGTGTGTCGTGTGTGTGTCGTGTATGTGTGTCATGTGTGTGTGTCTGCGTCTGTGTGTGTGTGTCGTGTGTGTCTGTCAGTGTCTGTGTGCGTGTGTCGTGTCTGTGTGCGTGTGTCGTGTCTGTCAAGTGTGTCTTGTGTCAGTGTCACATGAGAGAGGGAGAGAGAGAGAGAGAGAGAGAGAGAGAGAGATTACCTAGAGCTCGAGAAGGAGGAGGGGGATGTCGGAGTAGCCGCAACGGTCGGAGACCCGGTCGCCGAAGGGGGGGACGGGGGAAATCGAAACGTTTCGAATTTTTCGACAGATGGAGAAAAGAAAACTGAGCCCTAATTAACCAAAATTTAGCGACGTTTAGCGACGTCAAATAAAAATGTCGCTAAAATAAACATCAGCGACGCCAAAGACGTCGCTAAATACGTTGCTAAATATTTTTGATAGATACGTCGCTAATTACGACGCTAAATATCGCTAAATCAGATATATTAGCGACGTTTAGCGACCTTAATTGAACTTATAGCGACTATTCTTTTAAAATCTTAAAAAAAGTCGCTAAACGTCGCTAAATATCGCCATTTAGCGACGTCTAGCGACGATTTTACAGAGTCGCTAATTTAGCGACGTTTTTACTAGGAGTCGCTAAATTATGTCGCTAATACCGCTTATTTTAGTAGTGCTCTGAAGGTAAGACCTCCTCAGTCTAGTATGAAGCGTCAGGTCTGGGTCCGTACTCCTGTGGATAATCCTGCCCGTCTATACCTGGAAAGGGACCAGATCCTCAAAGGGACCTAATAAGATACATAGAAGCATGCCAATAAAGTATTGAAAATAAATATCCAATGGGTCACCTAACGTCTATGTGAATGCACTTTGAGAACAACTTTCCAACACGTAGGCTATCTGGCCAAAATGGGATTGGCATGATTCTCTCGGAGAATCAGGGGCCTAAAAAGCATGACGTCTTTTGAAGGTCAGAGGCCGCCTGATAATAATAATATATAGGGGTCATCATGACCGCGCATCTCCGGCGGAGCATACGGGTTACACAAGAAAAGTGCAAAGGAGCTCAAACGCCTTACTCATTGTCCTCCCCACCCCATGCTCTAAGCATGTCATATCTATGACACAATGATACCTCTACTAACTGTCAAGGCTTATAATAATGCAATTTCTATCAGCAGTTATCCCTATCCGTTGCACGTCCCATACGTACCAGTGGCCAGCCGAGTACACAAGTCCGTGTCCTACATGAGACTCTCACTCATGTAACAACTGTGTCATAGCCAATGAAACATAAGAATGCCTCATGATAATGGGATGGTCTCATAAAGCTAGGTCAACATGCATAATATATAATAAAAATAAGGTACGACACCACTGTTGTTGCACCCAAGTTATCCTTGGACGTGCAGTTTATATAGCAGTTAAAATATATGAACTAAATAACAGAAATAAAATGCATGCACTATATGGAATATAAATCACAGTACAATGGTAAGGTATACTTGCCTGGCAAGCAATCTGTGTAGTGTAAGCGTCCAGACGTCAAGTACACTGGATCAGAAACTATGGCCTCCGAATAAACGTCTCCGGATACTGAAATAAATATCATCAATATTTCCGAAATAAGCGAGATAGCTAGAAAATACTACCCTTTCGTCCAATTTGGACACAGGGGCAAAACGATAATTTCGGGTCAAAGCGGGTCCACTGGGGGCCACTTCACACCGAAAAGCGTGCCAGAGGTAACAGTCTCTAAATTGGACAAATTATAGGTCAAACAAATTCTAAACGTCAATACAAACTCAACGGTATGTCCAATTTTAGATTCCGGTGAGCCGAACACAAATTCGCCCTTAAAGTCAACCGTGGGGCCCGTAAATAGACGCATTGGTCAACTATCTCGAAATCGCGTAAAACTTGGATCACAGGACCAGCGTGATACCACGAATCCAATGACGCCGTATTCCGACGAGCGTGCACAAAATGGCAGAATATTTTGCAAAAGTCGTGATACGGGGACCTTTTATGGATACGGGTTGATTCCGACGTGCACACACGTCCGAATCAGTTTTCGCGAAAGCCCACACGTCAAGACATACCATACGCGTCTTTCGGTGTAATTGGTACACGACGAGACGGTCCCGTATGGCGGAGCGCACTCCGTATCACAATTTCTAATATTTAAAAATAAGTTTTTTTTAGTTTTTAACCTAATTTATCTCTGATTCTAACACAAAATAAAATAAACTAATTAACAAAAAATTATCTTGGTTATATAGACTTCATATAGCAAAAAGTATATTTCAATTTGGAGGTCTACGGTGGAAGATATCAGTCTATAAACATAGGTCATTGAAACAGTTCATAACAGTTTAAAGATATGGTTTTTTCTCAACTTGGTTTCGATTTCTACCTAGTGTTTAACATTGTTCGATGGAAACTAGTTAACGAAATTTAGAGGGGGATAGGTTGTGATCATATCGGCGAAGACGGATACGAAAATGATCGAGAGACGAGGCAGAAAATGATGCGTGAAGTAGGGGTCGTCGCTGCCTGTGGTGCTGCGGACGCTTGCGCGATCGTGCGGGCGTTCTCCGGCGGCGGCGCTGGGTTCCGGTGATCGAAGGTCGGCGGCGGGTAGGTGTAGGTGACAGTGGCTATTAGATTAGGGTTAAGGTTTATATATATATATATATATATATATATATATATATATATATATATATATATATATATATAGGCGGAGGGGGTACGGGATGTGAAGGGGGCGCAGGGGTCTGTTCGCGGGGTTGGGTGAGTTGTTCCGAGGTTGGGTTAGACTTAGGAATTTGAAGTTTGGGCTTAGGTTTATTTAAGACTTAAGAGTAGGATTTTTGTTAAAAGGTTCTTTTTCCTTTCTTTACTCTTTTATTTAATACCATATATATTTTTATATATATGTATTTAAGGTATAAAAAAAATCCAGAAAAATAAATACTTGTTCACAAAATAAATTCTAAAACCTATCACTCTTCTACAAGGATTCTTAAAATAGAATAAATAAAAATAATAGTTTTGTTCAATAATTTTAAATGAGTAATGATCTAGGTAATTAAATCAATAAAATTTATTTTTTAATTAACTAAAAAAACATAATTAAATTAAATAATTAATTATATAAATATAATATTTAAAATTAGGGGTTTTTACACACCTTACTGAAAAAGTTGTCATTTCCTGTTGAGTTCGGGTTGGGACTGTTTGCTCAACTAAGGCTGTCGAAACTGGCATCCTCGGAGATTCGATAGTTAAAGCCCTAACTGTCGGGGCTAGAGATGAAGGCTGAGTGTAAGAACCTCTTGATGTGTGGGTCCTCTTTCGTTTACCAGCCATGTCCACGATTCTCTGGGAGGTATACTCATGCCTCCTTGCTGCTCTTAACACATCATCAAATGTCTGAAACTCATGTTGTTCTACTGCCAATATGATCTTCAGGTGAAGTCCATGTTGGAAACTTTTTGCTCGATTTAATTCGGTTGCCACTAAGGTAGGAGCAAACCGACTAATTCTGCAGAACTCAGTCATATAGCCGTCGACAGTCCTGCCCATATGCTTCAAGTTGTTAAACCTTTGCTGGAAGTCATAACGCGATACTGCTTTAAAATATATGGTCTTAAACCTTTCACTGAAGATGGCCCAAGGGACGGGTATTATTAGCAAAATTATTTGTGCTGCCCACCAGTCTAGTGCCAAATCTAACAATAGTAACCTAACCAACGAGACTTGCTCTCTAGCCGGAACTCCGGCTGCCTTTAAAATAGCCTCAGTGTCCTGAAGCCAAGCGTCTGATGCAATAGCATCATCGATGCCATAGGAAATACGAGGGTTGGAGGTGCCTGAAGATGCTTGCCGAGTTTTTGGTACGATTTTCGCCTATTTCTAAAGCCCCTTATACCGAATGAATGAGTACGTCCTATCGACGTCCTTGATATGCCAATAATTCCTGAAGGATATCAATAAGCACAATATTGTCCCCTCCTGCATTAGGTACTGGTCGTACATGAGGTACTGGCTGGAGGTTCCTCTTCTTGAGCTTTTCTGGACTCGGCCCCAGAATACGGAGGCTGAACCTCAAGGATTTGCTGGGCATCGGAATATTATCCTGCTATTGGAGGAATGTAAACACCCTGAATTTTTGAGAATATTTTAAGATGAGTTATTACGAATTATGGTATTTTCTGGAATTTAAGGCGAAGATGATTGTAATTTAAAGAATTTTCAGTGTGACCAAATGATGTCAAATTATTCTAGAAATAATAAATTATGATGCACAATAGAAAACCGGACCTACAGTATTTTTTGGTGAATTATTTGGACCCCGAAAACGAGTTTTATAGCTCAAAAGAGTTATTGGGTTGTTGAACCGAACCGAACCAAGCAAACCCTACCCGCATGTGTACTGTAGCATTATTTAAGCTGTGCCTTGGAGTCCGTGCCCTAGGCAGCCGCCACCGTGAATATCCCCTCCCAGCCACCTTGCTTTCCTCATACCGCCGCCGACAGCAGCCGACCCAACCCCGTCCACGAACCGCCGCCTGGCCAAGTCCACCGCCTCCCAGCCACCCGACTCGTCGACACCGCTATCGGCTCCTTCATCCGCTGCAGACCGCCTCCAGACCCTCGGCGAGAACCCCTCACCGCCAGTGATCCCGCCGGCCGCCGCTAGTCCCACCCTCGGCCCTCGACCCGCGACAGGCCGTCGCCCGAGAACCCGCCGCCGCTCGAGACTTGCGGCGCCGAGAGCCGCCGAACCCCCAGCGTGCGAGACGCACCGACCCGGCCGCGCGAAGCCGCTGCCCTAACCCGACCTCGAGGCCGACCCCTCCGGCGAAGCCCTCGACTGTCCCGACCAGAGCCCTCACTCGGACTCACAGCGGACACGACCAGGACTCAGCTCGAGTCAACTTGGCTTTCGGACACGCAGAATTCAGCGTTCACGGAGCCCTGTTCAGGTATCGTTTTCTCTCAACTCGTAGCACCGTTTTCAATTCCGTCAGTTGCCATGCGTAGACTGTATAACCCTCTCGGTGCCCGTGTAACTCGCTCGGTGCATCGCGCCCTGTGGTGATCGCACACCGCGATCCAAAACAGGAAAAAATAAAGCCATGTTTCACCTCGGAACTGAGTCCGCCCCGCCAATCGGGACGACTTGGTCGCACGCGGTCTTTACCGAACTGTGCGCGACATTGATACGGTCGTGTAGGATTTCGCAGAAGTCGATTCGGAGGTGCGTGCACCCCGGAATCAACGCGTATCCGCCGACGATACCCCGTATCCGTCCATTCTGAAACACGCTGTAACTTCGTGTACACACGTCGGATCGAGACAAAACTTGCGCCATCGGATCCGTAGTAATACGCTGGTCCTGTGAGCCAAGTTTGGTTCGATTCTGAGAACGTTGACAAAATCACGTATCGTGGGCCCCACCGGCTCCACTTGACGGGTGATTTTGTGATCGGCTCATCGGAATCCAATTTCGGAAGTTCCGTTGGGTTCGTATCATCGTTCCTGACTTGTAGACACTGAGTTTGCAGAATTTGGAGACCTTTGACCCTGACACGCTTTTCGGTGCAAAATGGCCCACATATGGAACCCGCTTTAATCCGAAAATGACCTTTTTGCCCCTATGTCCAAATTGGACGTAAGGACAGGCATTTCTAGCAGTTTGATATCTTCTGAGACTATTGGTGATGTTTATTGCAGCTTTTGGGGTAGTACCTACCGGATCCACTGATACAGGGACAGTTGTTGATATTCGGACAGCAGGCAAGTGTACCTTGCCAAACTCTGCAGCTTAGTTATTTATTTTCCTTGCTATATATATATTACTGTGCATGCTCAACCTAGGACCGTGTGACGTACTTAGCGTCCGATTATCAGTCGGGTGCCGACACTGTACGCAGTGTTGGGTACGGTCATCTAGAGATGGACATTCGTGACACTTTATATTCTCGTACTTGTCTTATCAAGTACCCTATGACCCAGGACACTTGACACTATTCATGAGACAGGATTTTCTCGAGATATTCGCGGTGATTCTGTATAGGATACAGGACATGGACATTATATTCTTAGATACTTTATGACTTGTTGCATTTAGCTATGATCGCGCTTGACATGGGCATGAGACGTTGTGGTCATGATATGCGTGGTTACATTGGGTGGGGAGAGACACACAGGCTACAGGCTGTTACATATATATATCTTCTATTATTGAGAGGTCGTAGACTCTCGCAGCAGAGCTAGACCCACTACCGGTTATTACCGCTACCGGCTCCCCGACACAGAGCTTGTAGTGGCTCAGCCTGAGACTAGTGACGCTCTCACTTGCATTTACACTTAGATGGTTACATATTTTACCCCATTGTTTCATTTAGTTATCTATTTGCTGCACTGTTTATTTATTTATTGGCATGAGCTTTCTTGTACCTTGCTATGTCCCCTGAGGACCTGGATCCGGATTTTTGTCCCCCGATTTTGCAGACGAGGTTTATCCCGAGATCTACGGGACCAGAGCAGGAGCTGATCCAGGAGCAGTACCACCATCCGAGGGCGAGGTCTTAGCCGAAGACTTCTCTTGAGCATCCATGTTTATGCTCAGCTTTTATTATTTATTTCAGTCTTTTATATTCTGGTCAGATGAACCATTGTACTAGATATTTATCGGGTTGTTCCCCGAAGTACTTCGTGAGACTTGCTGATGATTTACATTCCTTATTTATTCTGTGGATCATGTTTTATATCTTGTGTGGATGAGATTAGTTGTACCATGATTGTCGTAGACTTGTTTTACAGCTTAAGTATGCCCTGATGGATCCATTATATTGAGTTGGTCCATCGGTGCGTACTGCTGGCCATTGCCACGCGTCCGGTCCCACAGTATTTTGGGACTGGGGCGTGACATGGTTTTTGTGGTGGCCCATGCAGGTCTACGACTAAAAATTGTTCGGTTTCAACTTAGAAACTGAACCAGCCTGCCCTAAGGATAGAAAAAAAAATCATAGGATTTCATCCATTATTTAAACCATTTGTTGAATTCTATATCGAACTCGAAATTGTTGCTTGAATTGCATCCTGTATTGATTCCTCTGAGCGTTCTTACAGTTATATTTTGATTGCAGATAAATGGATCCCAGGAACGGAGACGAGATCCCTTTGGATACGCCACACGACGCTGTGGTTACTTATGGAGATGGAGTGACACCAGGGAATGGGGGACAAGCATCGCAGAGTGATCAAACCGGACAGCCTAATCCAAGGTTCCGGAGAGATGACATCCCACCTCCACCACAGTTCACTCCCCAGATACCAGTATTCCCGCCAGGATAAGCCATGGACGGACAACAAATGTTCCAGATGATGTATGCTATGATGCAAGCACAGCAACAGATTCAGCAAGAGGCCCATCGGCAGGAGGCCGAGTATCTGAGGACCAGCCTGGTATCCGCATTGGAGCAGGCAAATCCGCCAGCGAGGCGAACATCGACGGGATCTATCACCGATTTTCGTCATCTCAAGCCTCACACGTTTTCTGGTAAAGAAGGGCCAACAGAGGTTCACGAATGGCTCACCAACATTCAGCATCAGCTGGAAGCCGCTGAACTTCCAAGAGAGAAGTGGATGACTGCAGTTAGAATGCAGTTAACTGATAATGCGCATCACTGGTGGCTAGCAGAAGAGAGGAGGCTTGGACAGGACAGGGTCACATGGGAAGAGTTCTCCAGACTCTTCCAAGAGATGTACATCCCGACAGTTGCACGGTCAGAGCTCAGAGACAGGTTCAACCGCCTTATCCAAGGTAGCATGTCAGTAGAGGAATACAATGCGGAATTTATTCGTCTGAGCCGCTTTGCCCCGACATTGATTTCGACGGAGGAAGAAAAAGCAGAGAAGTTCTTTGACGGCTTGAAGTTCGAGCTTCAGAGAGTGATTGGATCGGTAGCACCTACCTCTTATACCGATGTCCTTGCAGCGGCCCGACGCTTGGAGCGCGTCACCAGGAGGGAGTCTAATCTGAAGAGGCCTATCACATCAGCACCATCCAGGCCAGCACATGGGGATTCAGCAAAGCGAACCCAGAGGGGTATGCCAGATAGAGCAGCACATAGGGACCGACCTCTTCCTACTTGTCACCACTGCGGCAAGGTAGGACACATTGAGAAGGAATGCAGGCATAAATTGGGACTATGTTTGAGCTGCGGATCCAGCCAGCACTTTTCCAGGGACTGTACTGAACGCAGAGGCAGAGCACAGAGACTAGCTTTACCTGCACCACGACCAGCTACAGGAGCAGTAGGGGCACAGCAGACAGGAGCTGGAGGAGTCAGACCACCAGCTACAGGAGGCTACCAGCAGAGACCACCACTGGCACCGCAGGCAGCCCTATTTTAGCAACAGCAGCAGCAGAGAGGACCAGCACAAGGTCGAGGCCAGGCATTCACCTTAGCTGTTGAGCAGGAGGCTACAGCAGGCGAGGTCATCGCAGGTACTATTTTAGTAGCTTCATTACCAGCTGTAGCATTATTTGATTCTGGAGCATCGCATTCATTTATAGCAGCTAGCTTTGTTGCCACCCATAGAGTAGCTACTGCACCCCTCCCGAAGATGAAGAGGATTCTTACGGGAGGCAGAATTATTCCGGTTAGTGATGTCTGTAGATCATGTTCAGTAGTAGTTTGTGGCCGAGAAATGCGAGCTCAATTTTTGATCTTTTCTATGCCTGACTATGATGTTGTACTTGGTATGGACTGGTTAAGTCAGTATCATGCGACTCTTGATTGTAGGCTTGGAAAGGTTATATTTAGACCGCCTGGACATCCAGAATTCGAGTTTATTCGAGGAGCAGTAGAGCAAGGAGCTCAGCCTACTCTTAGGGTACTATCTGTAGAAGAGGAGACAGGTTACCCAAGAGTCATATCATAATTTGTGGATGTATTTCCCGATGATCTTCCAGGCTTACCGCCTGATCGGGAAATAGAATTCACAATAGATTTAACTCCAGGAGCAGAGCCAATCACTTCATCAGTTTATCGGCTAGCACCTAAGGAATTAGTGGAGTTGAAAGAACAGGTTGATGATCTTTTGGAGAAGGGTTTCATTCGGCCCAGTGTTTCGCCTTGGAGAGCACCCATATTATTTGTGCCGAAGAAAGATGGAACAGTACGATTGTGCATTGATTACCGGGCATTAAATGCTGTCACCATCAAGAACAGGTATCCCTTACCACGCATTGATGATCTATTCGATCAATTGAGTGGTGCAAGGGTATTCTCGAAGATTGACCTTAGATCCGGCTATCATCAGATCAAGGTGAGGAAGGAAGACATCCCGAAGACAGCTTTCAGAATAAAGTATGGGCATTATGAGTTCTTGGTGATGCCGTTTGGTTTAACCAACGCACCAGCAGTGTTTATGAGCTTAATGAACAGAGTCTTTCATCAGTTCTTGGATAAATTTGTAGTGGTATTCATTGACGACATCCTCATATATTCCAAGAGCCATGAAGAGCACGAGGAGCATCTCAGAATCGTGTTAGAGACCTTGAGGCAAGAGAAGTTATATGCCAAACTTAGCAAGTGTGAGTTCTGTATGGCCAAGGTACCTTTCTTGGGATACATCATATCAGGAGAAGGACTTTCAGTAGATCCAGAGAAAGTTGCGGCAATAGAGACTTGGCCTACACCCACATCAGTTGCAGAGGTGAGAAGTTTTCTCGGACTTGCGGGATATTACCGAAGGTTTGTAGAGAATTTCTCGAGGATTGCAGAACCGATGACGAAGCTTACACGTAAGGACCAGGAGTTTATATGGACAGAAGACTGCCAGAAGGCTTTTGAAGAACTGAAGAGAAGATTAACAACAGCACCTGTCTTGACTCTTCCTTCAGGGTCAGGAGGTTTTGTTGTTTACAGTGATGCATCAGGCAGCGGACTAGGATGTGTTTTGATGCAACATGGCAAAGTCATTGCTTATGCGTCGAGACAGTTGAAGGTCCACGAGAAGAACTACCCAACACAAGATTTGGAGCTAGCAGCAGTTATTTTTGCATTAAAGATATGGAGGCACTATCTTTATGGAGAGAGGGTAGAAATCTTTACTGATCACAAGAGTCTGAAGTATGTGTATACTCAGAAGGAGCTTAACATGAGACAGAGACGCTGGCTGAAACTGATGGTAGATTTTGACATAGATCTGCAGTATCATCCGGGAAAGGCGAATGTCGTTGCAGACGCACTGAGCAGGAAGCCTATGGCTTATTTCTTGACGATGCAGCCCGAGTTATTGAGAGATTTGCAGGAGCTACAGATAGAGGTCGTCTTACCGGGACAGAATGGATTGATGGCTAATCTTGAGATTCAGTCATCACTCGTAGAGAAGATTAAAGAGGCATTGCCTACCGATGCTAGATTCCGAAGACTCAAGGAGAGGACAGAAGCTGGCCTGCAGACAGGACTTCGCATCCATGAAGACGGAACATTGAGGTTTGGAAACCGCCTGTATGTTCCAAATGGAGAATTGAGACAGGAGCTAATGACTGAAGCACATAGCTCTACGTACTCTGTTCACCCAGGAGGAACTAAGATGTACAGAGACTTGAGACAGTACTACTGGTGGCATGGAATGAAGAGAGAGATCGTAAGATTTATGGCCAGATGCTTAGTCTGCCAGCAAGTAAAGGCCGAGCATCAGAGGACCGCAGGGATGTTACAGCCGCTTCCGATACCGGAATGGAAGTGGGAGCATATCACGATGGATTTTGTTACAGGATTCCCGAGGAGCCCCAGCGGAAGAGACGCAGTATGGGTGATTGTGGATCGACTTACTAAATCGGCACACTTCTTGCCATTTAGAGTTGGGCAGTCTACAGAGGTACTAGCCGACATGTATATGCGACAAATTATCAAATTACATGGAGTGCCTATTAGTATTGTATCGGATCGAGATTCGAGATTTATATCTTATTGCTGGAGAAGCATGCAAGAGAGTCTGGGCACCAAACTCAAGTTCAGCACGGCATACCACCCGCAGACAGATGGCCAATCGGAGCGCACCATTCAGATATTGGAGGACATGTTGAGATCATGTATGCTAGACTTTGGAGGATCTTGGGAAGATCATTTGCACTTAGTAGAGTTCTCCTACAACAACAGTTATCAGGCCAGCATTCAGATGACACCATTTAAAGCTTTATACGGAAGGAAGTGCAGGTCACCTATATGTTGGAGTGACGTTGGTGAACGTCAAATACTGGGTCCAGAATTAGTAACGCAGACAGTGGAGAAGGTAAAGCAGATACAGAACCATCTACGAGCAGCTCAGGACCGACAGAAGCATTGGGCAGATACGCACAGACGTCCCCTAGAGTTCAAGGAAGGAGAGCACGTGTTCTTGAGGATTTCGCCCACTCGTGGTACTATCAGATTCGGGAGCAGAGGCAAGCTGAGCCCAAGGTATATTGGGCCATTTGACATCCTCGAGCGTGTTGGTGAGGTGGCTTATCGTCTTGCATTACCACCATCCTTAGAGGGAGTGCATGACGTATTCCACGTCTCACAGCTGCGAAGGTACGTGACCGATCCAAGTCACGTAGTCGACCATTCAGAGATCGCAGTAGGCCCGAGCTTGAGATATGAAGAACAACCAGTTGGCATCCTTGACGTCAGTGAGAAGACATTACGGGGACAAACGATCAGATTGGTTCGTGTAGCTTGGAAACATCATTCTCCGGGCGAATCGACTTGGGAACGAGAAGATAGTATGCGCCAGCGATACCCCCACTTGTTCGAGGAGGCAGTTGTAAACTAAGCAACCTTGTATTTCCATAATTCTTTATTTGGCAGCTTATTCTTTGATTGCGAGGACGCAATCCTTTTAAGGAGGGAAGATTGTAAACACCCTGAATTTTTGAGAATATTTTAAGATGAGTTATTACGAATTATGGTATTTTCTGGAATTTAAGGCGAAGATGATTGTAATTTAAAGAATTTTCAGTGTGACCAAATGATGTCAAATTATTCTAGAAATAATAAATTATGATGCACAATAGAAAACCGGACCTACAGTATTTTTCGGTGAATTATTTGGACCCCGGAAACGAGTTTTATAGCTCAAAAGAGTTATTGGGTTGTTGAACCGAACCGAACCAAGCAAACACTACCCGCATGTGTACTGTAGCATTATTTAAGCTGTGCCTTGGAGTCCGTGCCCTAGGCAGCCGCCACCGTGAATATCCCCTCCCAGCCACCTTGCTTTCCTCATACCGCCGCCGACAGCAGCCGACCCAACCCCGTCCACGAACCGCCGCCTGGCCAAGTCCACCGCCTCCCAGTCACCTGACTCGTCGACACCGCTATCGGCTCCTTCATCCGCTGCAGACCGCCTCCACACCCTCGGTGAGAACCCCTCACCGCCAGCGATCCCGCCGGCCGCCGCTAGTCCTACCCTCGGCCCTCGACCCGCGACAGGCCGTCGCCCGAGAACCCGCCGCCGCTCGAGACTTGCGGCGCCGAGAGCCGCCGAACCCCCAGCGTGCGAGACGCACCGACCCGGCCGCGCGAAGCCGCTGCCCTAACCCGACCTCGAGGCCGACCCCTCCGGCGAAGCCCTCGACTGTCCCGACCAGAGCCCTCACTCGAACTCACAGCGGACACGACCAGGACTCAGCTCGAGTCAACTTGGCTTTCGGACACGCAGAATAAAGCGTTCACGGAGCCCTGTTCAGGTATCGTTTTCTCTCAACTCGTAGCACCGTTTTCAATTCCGTCAGTTGCCATGCGTAGACTGTATAACCCTCTCGGTGCCCGTGCAACTCGCTCGGTGCATCGCGCCCTGTGGTGATCGCACACCGCGATCTAAACCAGGAAAAAACAACGCCATATTTCACCTCGGAACTGAGTTCGCCCCGCCAATCGGGACGACTTGGTCGCACGCGGTCTTTACCGAACTGTGCGCGACGTTGATACGGTCGTGTAGGATTTCGCAGAAGTCGATTCGGAGGTGCGTGCACCCCGGAATCAACGCGTATCCGCCGACGACACCCCGTATCCGTCTATTCTGAAATACGCTGTAACTTCGTGTACACACGTCGGATCAAGACGAAACTTACGCCATCGGATCCGTAGTAATACGCTGGTCCTGTGAGCCAAGTTTGGTTCGATTCTGAGAACGTTGACAAAATCACGTATCGTGGGCCCCACCGGCTCCACTTGACGGGTGATTTTGTGATCGGCTCATCGGAATCCAATTCCGGAAGTTCCGTTGGGTTCGTATCATCGTTCCTGACTTGTAGACACTGAGTTTGCAGAATTTGGAGACCTTTGACCCTGACACACTTTTCGGTGCAAAATGGCCCACATATGGAACCCGCTTTAATCCGAAAATGACATTTTTGCCCCTGTGTCCAAATTGGACGTAAGGACAGGCATTTCTAGCAGTTTGATATCTTCTGAGACTATTGGTGATGTTTATTGCAGCTTTTGGGGTAGTACCTACCGGATCCACTGATACAGGGACAGTTGTTGATATTCGGACAGCAGGCAAGTGTACCTTGCCAAACTCTGCAGCTTAGTTATTTATTTTCCTTGCTATATATATATTACTGTGCATGCTCAACCTAGGACCGTGTGACGTACTTAGCGTCCGATTATCAGTCGGGTGCCGACACTGTACGCAGTGTTGGGTACGGTCATCTAGAGATGGACATTCGTGACACTTTATATTCTCGTACTTGTCTTATCAAGTACCCTATGACCCAGGACACTTGACACTATTCATGAGATAGGATTTTCCCGAGATATTCGCGGTGATTCTGTATAGGATACAGGACATGGACATTATATTCTTAGATACTTTATGACTTGTTGCAATTAGCTATGATCGCGCTTGACATGGGCATGAGACGTTGTGGTCATGATATGCGTGGTTACATTGGGTGGGGAGAGACACACAGGCTACAGGCTGTTACATATATATATCTTCTATTATTGAGAGGTCGTAGACTCTCGCAGCAGAGCTAGACCCACTACCGGTTATTACCGCTACCGGCTCCCCGACACAGAGCTTGTAGTGGCTCAGCCTGAGACTAGTGACGCTCTCACTTGCATTTACACTTAGATGGTTACATATTTTACCCCATTGTTTCATTTAGTTATCTATTTGCTGCACTGTTTATTTATTTATTGGCATGAGCTTTCTTGTACCTTGCTATGTCCCCTGAGGACCTGGATCCGGATTTTTGTCCCCCGATTTTGCAGACGAGGTTTATCCCGAGATCTACGGGACCGGAGCAGGAGCTGATCCAGGAGCAGTACCACCATCCGAGGGCGAGGTCTTAGCCGAAGACTTCTCTTGAGCATCCATGTTTATGCTCAGCTTTTATTATTTATTTCAGTCTTTTATATTCTGGTCAGATGAACCATTGTACTAGATATTTATCGGGTTGTTCCCCGAAGTACTTCGTGAGACTTGCTGATGATTTACATTCCTTATTTATTCTGTGGATCATATTTTATATCTTGTGTGGATGAGATTAGTTGTACCATGATTGTCGTAGACTTGTTTTACAGCTTAAGTATGCCCTGATGGATCGATTATATTGAGTTGGTCCATCGGTGCGTACTGCTGGCCATTGCCACGCGTCCGGTCCCACGGTATTTTGGGACTGGGGCGTGACAAGGAACTCGGGCTAGATGATCAGAAGGACCAGGAACAATATTCCTGAAAGATAAAGGATACAAGGATCATCAAAGGAATGAACAAGATTGATCGTGGATAAAAGTAGATGTTGAATCAAGATTTCTGGGATATAAATTCGACACTGGAGGAGATCAAGGAGTAGCAGAATTGAGACATCACACATTGGTAAACCCCCCACACTTCTGAATTTTCAGACCTGCATAGAGCACCACTTAAACTGTATCACACCTCAGAACTAGAATACTGGATATCAGGGGCAGACAAAGCCAGCTACGTATACCAGAGTACTCTACACCCCGAGATACGGTCACGGATGTCTAGAAATGTGAGAGTTTTACTCTACAATCCATCAGGCAGTCCTGGGTCAAGAATCATAGGTGCCTCAATCTTAAGCAAGCAACAAGTTTACAAGATGTATGAATCACCAACATATAATAGTGAGGCTTGCCAAACTATACATACTCAGATGATCATGAATCTAGTACCAAAATGAAGAACTACTTGAGTATAATGTTACATGATCAGCTCTAGCTATAGTCTAGAATATATTTTACATGTAGGTCCACAAGCTAGAATTACAAGTCCCCAAATAAGATGTCACATCCCAGAACCAGAATACTGGAGAGCGGGGGAGTGACTCAGCAAACCACACCTTACGGAATATCGAAGTAACCCGCAATGTGCTAAGGTTGTCTAGATATAAGGGGGTGCATATTATAATCAAGTCACCTAGGGTCAAGGATCTCTGTCTCAAACATCAACCAAGAAACTGTTAGAATGAGCATGTACGATAAAGCAGTTAGGCTTCCCTGACGCTCTATCAGAATAATCATAAAACTAGTTATACAGGATGGTACACTAGTACATTGCGAAGGGTACATGACTGTAAGTCAGCCACGGTCTGAATAATATACAATCATGTAGAGAAATTAATGTCCAGATAAATAGACTAAAAAGTGATGTCGGCTAAACGCTAAAAGGTGATACAAAATAATACTCATAGTGGGGGAGAAGAAACCCACTCAAGTTCCTTGGCGGACATCCTCCTAGTATGCGACATCGGTCAGATACATGACAGGATCCTGGGCTCTGCTACTAAACCTGGCTAAACAAAACCAGCGGGGTCAGGCCCCGAGAGCAAGTACCACAAAGGATCACAAGTGAATGAAGCAAAAAATAATAAAGTACATAAAATAGGAATCTATGCCACAACTGCAAGCAAATGACCTTTCATCGGAGCAGTATGACACATCTACAACCAAACAAGGACAAGACGTGTCGCACTACTCCGAGATAGAGTATGACTCACCAATTATGAACACGACGAAAATACAACACATTAATAAGAATCCAGAACATACATGCCATAATATAAGCTATGATAGATACATATGCATAGTATGTAGCTTCGGTCCATGACCTATTGTGACATATTGGCGCAACCCTCCAACCAAACAAGAACAAGGGTTGAACCGTCGTACCATAATAATTTATGTCCCTAAACTACTAGCACATGCACAGAGAGTTAAGTTATAACGGCCAATCATTTGTACGTCTTGCTACTGTGGAGTCTGAATTATCTCATATTAGATGAATAAAAAAAATCTCATACCGTGAGCTGTTTAGCGGGGCTAACCGAGCCATAGAAATCATATAACACTTGTATATTATGCACCGGTCCCTTGTCGGGCCATCGTGCTAGATCACATAGAACATATTGTACAATATAAGTATTCAGATATTGTCGTCCACTAGTGCAGACGTGACCAATATCCATGGAGGTCAGCCTTGCACGTCATGACAGTTGTCTGAGGTGGCTAATGTGCACGATCTCGGAGTTTCATCCCTCCCAATGCTCTACTAATTTTATTTGCCTAGATTAACCCTATGGTTATGTTAGGAATCACATGACGTGGTCACATGATCAATCCTCCTATATATCGTACCGTAGGGTCCATGCTAGATACAAAACCACTTTGTTACTTGATAGCTCAAATTGGATTCACCCGAGCGTGATGCAACAATCAATCAAGTCCTAGACACGCTTTGGTAGTTGACCCACATACCATGCCTGTGCTGGAGAATTAATATAACAATATCACATGTCGCATAGTATATGAGGCATTCTCAATGCACAATCCGAAATATGTAATCTCATAGCACGTAGCAAGTTATGTCGTACCTCAGTGCACATTATAATAGGTTCGTACCTCAATGCACTTTATAACACATATACACGTAGTACATAGTAATTATATCAGCACGGATACAAAAAATTGGGTAGAATTACCAAACTTACAGTTGGTCGTCTGAGCCTTATCATATTGAATCATTTTGTTCACATAATCAGGTATATATGTTATCAGTCAAATGGAAGTCTCACTTTATGTGAAATTGTCATGCCCCAGTCCCAAAAATATACGGAACTAGGCCACGTGGCATTGGCCAGCTGACACGTCACTAAGGGAATACCCAATTTAATGGACCCAAAGTGATGTGCTACGCTGTCCTAAAATACTACAAGTCTAAATACAGGTAAATCTATCTCATCCACAAGAATAACAGGGAAAGTGCTGAATATATAGATGCTAAAACTGAAATGTCATATACAACCCAGATATAGTCAGGTGGGAACAATCCCACTACAAAAAGTAAGCAGAAGTAAAATAAGATAAACTAGCGCAACATCCTCAAAATATGTAGCTCCAACTCCAGTGTACTCAGGTAGACTCTGACGGCATCTCCTCTAGCTCCGTCTCAGGGGCATATCCAGTCTCCAGTCCAGGTCCAGATACTGTGGGGTAGAGTGTCTCAACTAAACCTGGCAGGGAACCAGGTCCTCAGAGGGACGTAACAAGATACAGAAAATGACATGCCATGTAATGTAAATACTGAATAAATAAATTACTGAATAAAATAAGTACAGGGTGCTAACCATCTAAGTGAAATACAATTTGAGACAACCTAGTACGTATGGAAAATATGTGGCTAGACATATGCTGACGTAATTCACCAATCTGTAGTGACAGGCTAGTATATGCCACATATGCCCCCGTTCAAGGGCACTATACAATTTTCCATCTACGATGAGAATGGTCACATGAATATATATATATATATCATCCGTATCACTCCGTCGAGTGCGGCACATGGTAAAGAGGTGGGTGTCCCATACGTATTTTAGTCGTTCTTCCCGCCCAATGTAACTAAATGTCAAGTCGTACATTTCCTAAATTATTCTAATCCGTGATGCGGTCACACGTATTGGTAGCAAATCAAATACGCAGCTCGCATCCTAATATACATTGCAACCATGTTGCGTGTTCCCGTGATAGGGTCTAGGAGAATATTAGGATACTCTCATAATTGTTGGTGAGTCCGTAATATTATTTTAAATGTCAACATATCAACTGACTGTACCCAAGGCAGTCTCAGGTAATCATTGTATATGAAATACAGAAACAAGAGCATATACAATATTGAGAATTTAAACAGTACTTGGCAAGGTATACTTGCCTACTCCCTGATAGTGTTTGGTAACCTGATCTCACAGTCAGGTTTGTAGTTGCTTGTGACAGGGGTCACTGGTTGTGCTGGAGATATTCTCTGTTAAAAATATACAGGTTCGTGAATTATCAGGGCATAATATAAAAGTATATATATCTACCTATGTATAATAAATAATATATATAGGATACACACTCACATATATATAGATATATAGTATATATATATACTTATAGATATAGTATGTAGTAGTAGTATATATATAGCATAAATATACAGAAAAGAGAATGCAGGAATGTAAATTTATATAATAGCAGGGTATATCCACTGTCATAAATATTATAATATAATAATATTTTCAGGGTGTATCCACTGATTATAATATAAATAAATTAAATGACAGGGCAGAAAGTAAATACATATATATCTATGTACTGTATTATACAGTACTATATAGTATATATATATATAGATAATAAAATAACATTGCAGGAATTTAAATATAAATATAAGTGCTGTAATATCCAGCATTATTACCAGGGTCTATATGTGACCACTGTTTATATATAATAATATATGAATTTAAAGACAGTGCAAGAATTTAAAATATACATATAAATATAAGCTGTATTATCCAGCTGTATTATATAATATATATATATAATATATTGTATATATAGGTAATATATATACAATATATAGACACTATATATATATAGATATACATATATATATATATATATATATATATATATATATATATATATATATATATATATATATACATATATATAAAAAAAAAGAAAAGGGCAGGAAATGAATAAAAAAATGAAAAGCATATATATATATTATATATATATACATATAATTATACAGCACATAATGTGTATATATATAGATTTATATATATATATATAAGAAAGAAAATGCATATGTATATTTACATATTTATATCTATACACAATAATACATATATATATAAGTAAATATATATACTGTTTTTAGTAAATACTGAATAATAATAATAATAATATATATACGATAACATATATATATTGATATATATATATATACATATATATATACATAGAAATATATATGAATATACATATATATAAAATATATACATATAATAATAACAATAATAATAATAATAATAATAAAAATACATATAATATACTGTATTTATACAGTATATAATATATATTAAATACTATAATATTAATATATAATATATAAAACCATATATATATATACATATATATATATATATATAAATATATATACATATATACATACATATACATTTATATATATAAATACGTATATAATAGCGTATTTATACCTGACGAGGTGGCAGGTGGGGTCCACGGCGAGTCGTCGGCGGGAGGTCGGCGGCGGAGTCGACGGCGGCCGGCCGGAGGAGCAACGGCAGTAGCAGTAGCTGCTAGCAGTAGCAGCAGCAGCAGCAGCTTGCGGCAGCTGCAGCGCCGCGTGCGGTGGCGGGGGCGGCGGTGCAGGCTGTCGGGGTGGTGGAGGAGGAGGTGGCGAACAGGTCCGGGGCGGTGGCGGAGGTCAGAGGCTACCGGAGAGGCGGTGGGGAGCGTCGGGGAGGTGGCTCGAGCAGTGGCCAGGGAGAGGCGGTGATGGCGCTGCGGGGGTGATGGCGGAGGCTGTGGTGGTCGTGGAGGGACGGGGCGGTGATGGTTGGAGAGAGGAAGTCACGGCGGAGCGGATGGGGGTGGTGGCAGTGGTCGGCGACGGCTAGGGCGGCGGTGGTGGGCGGTCGGAGGTGAGGAGGCTGCTGTGGACAGTGAAGTCGGGAGGGGTCTGTGGTCGTTGCCGGAGGCGGAGGCGGAGGCCAGGGTGGGCGGCAGTTGGCCGGAGGGTGGCCTAGGGAGGGGCGAGTCGAGTGGGGGTGGTCCGGCGGTGGGCGGTGGCCGGAGCTGGCCGAGGGGAGTCTGGGAATGAGAGAGAGAGAGGGGGGGTGTTTAGGGTTTATATAGGTTTTACCCCCAATGGCATTTTGGTAAATAAGTAGAACTTTGGGGGTATTTTGGTAATTTTGTATTTTGGGGATATTTTCAGCAGATTTTTCTGTGGGTCCCATGCCACCTATTGTCTAGCCAATAGGATTAGGCCACCTAGCATGCAATTTTGCATTTTAACCCCTAACTTTTCAATAATTGCATAATTGCATAAATTTGGTATTTTGCGTAATTTCGCAATTTACCTGATTTTAAATACTGATTTCCCGAAATTCTAAATTATACAAAAATGGGGGAAATAGCTGGGGAAAATATTTTGGACAGTGTGGGGTGAGTCTGGGCAGTTGCATGGACTGATTTTGCAGATGATACGGGTCCTCGTATTTATTATTTAATAAATACTGCGCACGGTGTTCACTAATTATTTTGAGGCTATTAGGGTCATAATTTTTCTACGGTGTCAATACGATAATTGTAATATAATTAGAGTAGAATATTATCGTATTTTTGGTTGGGCAAAACAGGTGCCTACTGGTCCTCAAATCCCTAAGGGTACAGAGATGGGTAAAGAGCAGAAAATTAAATAGGGATTAAATACGTACGTTTGTAACGATATTTGTGCGACTAAAACGAAGCACAAAACGAGGTTTCTGGGACTTGCTAAAAATACAGAAAATGTAGTCTAGCAAGTCTAGGGCAGGGATGTGAAATTAGTTTAGGGTTAACAGCTAGTGTCATGTCCTAACTAATTGTGTAATGAACAGGTGCACAATCAATAGAATATACAATAAATAAATTTTTAAAAATTGCACTAATTCTAATTTACCAAAAATAATATTAAAATACTGAAATTTGGTCGAGGGAGTTTACAATCTACCCTCCTTAGAATATTTTGTCCTCGAAATAAAAACACACGTATAATGAGAATGAAAGATTGATTAAGGACATATGATGATTAAGAAAGATTGAGTTTGAAATATTGGACATACCCTGATCTGGAAATAGATGGGGGAAACATTATCGGATATCCTCTACACGTTCCCAGGTTGATTTGCCTGGTGCATGATGTTTTCATGCAATATGAACTAGAGGAACGTAATACAACGTAAGGTAGGTAACATAAATCATTCTAAAAATAAGAACAGTGTTAAACTGCAATCTAATCTATTAATAGGGTTTGGTAATTCCCTAAGAAACAAATAGAAATGGCTACAGAAACAATATACTTCGTATTTATACTAAGTACGAGGTTTCTTCCTTCCGAAATAAGGGAAGACGGAAAATAATAAGCAGGAGTTCAAGGGGAAGATAATAGATTAGAAGTATGGAGATTCAAGACGTTTAATGAATTCAATGGGAATTGTCAAGGCAGTTGTGGATGGAAATGCTATTCTGGTACTCCCTATTCACATATTCGTTTTAGCACAGTTATGTAGCTGATACAATATGTGCAGAGGGTAAGTATATCTGTCTACTAATTTATATATCTCAATCCACTTAAAGTAGTTATGCGAAGGTGAACCAAGTGCATTATGGTTGATCAGACCGTCATACACTGATTTTGAAATGTATTAATGTAGTACTCCAATAATATATATTTAATGAACAAGCTTGATAAAAAATAAGCTTGCAAAACTAGGCTATAATAGCAGAGCATAATTTAGGGTAGTATAACAAATATAAGTACGCTAGATTATGATGTGAGAAGTACAAAACAATTCAAATTCACAAAAAGACAAGATTCTATAATCTCTAACTTCTAGTCTAGGTTGCTAGTTGACCCAAAAGAGGTGTGGTTTTCTAAGTTCTACAACCTTAATATACACTATGGGTTGTCCGCATTTAAGCACATGACTTGTATCCAGATCGTACCTCTTTAATTGGAATATGTGGAAGACGTCATGTACTTCTTCCAATGTCTGAGGTAATGCTATCTTGTAAACAACTTCTTTGATGCGTTCCAACACATCGAAGGGTATGACGTACCTCGAGCTTAGTTTTCCACTTCTTCCAAGTCTGATAGTTTCTCGGGTAGGTGAAAACACATGTCCTCCTATTTTACTTTATGTGTACCTTTATCCAAATTATAGGTATCACCAGTGTTTACAATAGGTCGCATGTTATTGGTAGTTAACATCTGTCTATCCTCTCTCCTGTAATTAATCTATTGGTGAGAACACGAGATTAGAAGTTACTGACTCCCCTAATAAGTTATGTACATCAAATCTACTAGTACTCAACTATTACTACATTCACATGTTTGAGCCTAGCAATCAATGTCTAGCAATCTACCTATCTGTTGTAGCTTAGTCCTGATCATTCCCTAAGGGTGGAAAATAATTTTGGTTGGATACTATAAGTCATCAGGTATCTAGGGTTATCTACTATGATTTGCTACCCTAGGTACTATCTATTTCTGAATGGTTAACTTGGTGGTCTAAGGATGACGTTTCTCTTCCCGTAGTCTAGGATAGTATTTGTACTGGCTTAGTCAGTCCATGTCTAAGACAACGTCGAGGTTTAGTATTGGGAGTACCAAGAATCGCATCCTTATTACGCTACTATACATGACTACTAGCATGCTTTAGTAATGTTGGTAACTGGAACAATGCCTTTTCCGGTAAACCTGGCTATTTGCATGGGTACGAAACTACTAGATGTAAAAATAGTGTAGTGTCAGGATCAAATAATGCGGTTTGCTGGTAATAATGCAACTATAATGGTACCTGAAACGGTTTTACCTTCCGGTTCTTCTGTGACCGCAGCTAGTGCAAAAACCTGCTCGTGCCTTTGTCTACCAGTTTGTTGTCTGGCTAGGTAGTACTGCGTGTCTTGGGTGGCTAAGGGTGGTCCCCTCTGAAATCTTCTAGATGCTAGGGAATGCTGACCTCTAGTAGGAGGTTACATTCTCTGGGCTGGTGCTGCTGGTCCTTGCCCAGTCCGAAGTGTTGCTTCTCTGTGTTGTGGGCAGTCTCTGGCCCTATGTTGATTATCTCCACATATCAAGCATAGTCTATACTTCCTTCGGCAGTTTTTGGCATAATATCCTTTCCTGCCACAATAGTGACAAGTCGGAAGTTCCTTGTATTGATATGGCCCTGTCTTGTGTTGTGCCTGATTTCCCAGGTGACGGATTGGTCCTCCTGCTCCTGTCTGGTCTATGGCTGATATGGTTGGATTTGAGCATCTTGCTTCTCGGCCAATGGCTTCTTGTATCCTTGCCTCTGAAAGAACTTCTTCGTATGAAATCCTCGACTGTGCCGTAGTATACCCTTGGAGTTCGGGGGTAAGGCCGTGATAGAACTTTAGGGCCTTCTTCAGCTTAGTTGGTATTAGGATGGCACCGAATTGACTTAGTCGATTGAATTCTGCATCATAGGCGTCGACGGTCATGTTTCCTTGTTCCAAATACAGGAACTGGAAGTACAGTTCATCTCTGACTGTGGCTAGAAAATATTTTGCATTAAAATATTCCAAAAATTGTTCCCAAGTATGGTTCTTGCCCATGCTGCGCTCTATAGATTCCCACCAGTGATGGGCGTTGCCGAGGAGTAGAGTCCTTACTGCGGTTATCCATAGATCGGGGTGAAGTTGGGAACCTTCTAGCAGTATTTCCGTGTTGGAGATCCAGTCTGAGATCTTTTCCGGAGTTTCATTGCCCTTAAAGGTTCTCGGGCTCATCCGGCTAAAGCCTCGAACAGTACTAGCTGGTTGGACAAGGGATGGTACTGGGGCAGCTGTCCTCTCCAGAACCGTCATTAGGCATTGTCTCAGGACTTCATTCTGTTGCAACTGAGCCTGCAACATGGCTTGGAACATCTGAGATTGTTCCTCAAGTTATGGCATCAGGGCTGCGAGAACTGGAGGTGGAGACAAAGGTATCTCGGCCTGCAGTGTTGGTGCCGGAGAAGTTTGCCCTTCTTGCTGGACTGGTGTTGCTTCTTGGGTCGGATCCTGGTGAAGGTACGAGGTTGTTGGATTGACCAGCATCCTTCTCGGAGATTGGTCTCTCGGGATTGGTGTCCCTTGGACATCTGGCGAGAGGTCTGTTGCTTGGTCAGTTCCATCAATCGCAGTTTCCCCGGGTATGTCCATATTTCTGTAAAAGATAAAAAAGAAATTTTTGAAAAGTACGAAGGATTTAATAGATGATAATCAAGCAGGATGCAAAATTTATAGATGAAGTCAGCGTGGATGAGACCTAGTATTCCTATCCTATTGCAGGTTTGCTGAACATGATATCATGTTACTAGCAATTAACTCGACCTGCATGGGCCACCACTAAAACCGTGTCACGCCCCAGTCCCAAAAATATACGAAACTAGGCCACGTGGCATTGGTCAGCTGACACGTCACTAAGGGAATACCCAATTTAATGGACCCAAAGTGATGTGCTACGCTGTCCTAAAATACTACAAGTCTAAATATAGGTAAATCTATCTCATCCACAAGAATAACAGGGAAAGTGCTGAATATATAGATGCTAAAACTGAAATATCATATACAACCCAGATATAGTCAGGTGGGAACAATCCCACTACAAAAAGTAAGCAGAAGTGAAATAAGATAAACTAGCGCAACATCCTTAAAATATGTAGCTCCAACTCCAGTGTACTCAGGTAGACTCTGACGGCATCTCCTCTAGCTCCGTCTCAGGGGCATATCCAGTCTCCAGTCCAGGTCCAGATACTGTGGGGTAGAGTGTCTCAACTAAACCTGGCAGGGAACCAGGTCCTCAGAGGGACGTAACAAGATACAGAAAATGACATGCCATATAATGTAAATACTGAATAAATAAATTACTGAATAAAATAAGTACAGGGTGCTAACCATCTAAGTGAAATACAATTTGAGACAACCTAGTACGTATGGAAAATGTGTGGCTAGACATATGCTGACGTAATTCACCAATCTGTAGTGACAGGCTAGTATATGCCACATATGCCCCCGTTCAAGGGCACTATACAATTTTCCATCTACGATGAGAATGGTCACATGAATATATATATATATCATCCGTATCACTCCGTCGAGTGCGGCACATGGTAAAGAGGTGGGTGTCCCATACGTATTTTAGTCGTTCTCCCCGCCCAATGTAACTAAATGTCAAGTCGTACATTTCCTAAATTATTCTAATCCGTGATGCGGTCACACGTATTGGTAGCAAATCAAATACGCAGCTCGCATCCCAATATGCATTGCAACCATGTTGCGTGTTCCCGTGATAGGGTCTAGGAGAATATTAGGATACTCTCATAATTGTTGGTGAGTCCGTAATATTATTTTAAATGTCAACATATCAACTGACTGTACCCAAGGCAGTCTCAGGTAATCATTGTATATGAAATACAGAAACAAGAGCATATACAATATTGAGAATTTAAACAGTACTTGGCAAGGTATACTTGCCTACTCCCTGATAGTGTTTGGTAACCTGATCTCACAGTCAGGTTTGTAGTTGCTTGTGACAGGGGTCACTGGTTGTGCTGGAGATATTCTCTGTTAAAAATATACAGGTTCGTGAATTATCAGGGCATAATATAAAAGTATATATATCTACCTATGTATAATAAATAATATATATAGGATACACACTCACATATATATAGATATATAGTATATATATATACTTATAGATATAGTATGTAGTAGTAGTATATATATAGCATAAATATACAGAAAAGAGAATGCAGGAATGTAAATTTATATAATAGCAGGGTATATCCACTGTCATAAATATTATAATATAATAATATTTTCAGGGTGTATCCACTGATTATAATATAAATAAATTAAATGACAGGGCAGAAAGTAAATACATATATATCTATGTACTGTATTATACAGTACTATATAGTATATATATATATAGATAATAAAATGACATTGCAGGAATTTAAATATAAATATAAGTGCTGTAATATCCAGCATTATTACCAGGGTCTATATGTGACCACTGTTTATATATAATAATATATGAATTTAAAGACAGTGCAAGAATTTAAAATATACATATAAATATAAGCTGTATTATCCAGCTGTATTATATAATATATATATAATATATTGTATATATAGGTAATATATATACAATATATAGACACTATATATATATATAGATATACATAGATATATATATATATATATATATATATATATATATATATATATATATATATATATATATATATATATATATATATATATATATATATATATATATACATATATATAAAGAAAAAGAAAAGTGCAGAAAATGAATAAAAAAATGAAAAGCATATATATATTATATATATATACATATAATTATACAGCACATAATGTATATATATATAGATTTATATATATATATATATAAGAAAGAAAATGCATATGTATATTTACATATTTATATCTATACACAATAATACATATATATATAAGTAAATATATATACTGTTTTTAGTAAATACTGAATAATAATAATAATAATATATATATATATGATAACATATATATATTGATATATATATATATATATACACATATATATATACATAGAAATATATATTAATATACATATATATAAAATATATACATATAATAATAATAACAATAATAATAATAATAATAATAATAATACATATAATATACTGTATTTATACAGTATATAATATATATTAAATACTATAATATTAATATATAATATATAAAACCATATATATATATACATATATATATATAAATATATATACATATATACATACATATACATTTATATATATAAATACGTATATAATAGCGTATTTATACCTGACGAGGTGGCAGGTGGGGTCCACGGCGAGTCGTCGGCGGGAGGTCGGCGGCGGAGTCGACGGCGGCCGGCCGGAGGAGCAACGGCAGTAGCAGTAGCTGCTAGCAGTAGCAGCAGCAGCAGCAGCTTGCGGCAGCTGCAGCGCCGCGTGCGGTGGCGGGGGCGGCGGTGCAGGCTGTCGGGGTGGTGGAGGAGGAGGTGGCGAACAGGTCCGGGGCGGTGGCGGAGGTCGGAGGCTACCGGAGAGGCGGTGGGGTGCGTCGGGGAGGTGGCTCGAGCAGTGGCCAGGGAGAGGCGGTGATGGCGCTGCGGGGGTGATGGCGGAGGCTGTGGTGGTCGTGGAGGGACGGGGCGGTGATGGTTGGAGAGAGAAAGTCACGGCGGAGCGGATGGGGGTGGTGGCAGTGGTCGGCGACGGCTAGGGCGGCGGTGGTGGGCGGTCGGAGGTGAGGAGGCTGCTGTGGACAGTGAAGTCGGGAGGGGTCTGTGGTCGTTGCCGGAGGCGGAGGCGGAGGCCAGGGTGGGCGGCAGTTGGCCGGAGGGTGGCCTAGGGAGGGGCGAGTCGAGTGGGGGTGGTCCGGCGGTGGGCGGTGGCCGGAGCTGGCCGAGGGGAGTCTGGGAATGAGAGAGAGAGAGGGGGGGTGTTTAGGGTTTATATAGGTTTTACCCCCAATGGCATTTTGGTAAATAAGTAGAACTTTGGGGGTATTTTGGTAATTTTGTATTTTTGGGATATTTTCAGCAGATTTTTCTGTGGGTCCCATGCCACATATTGTCTAGCCAATAGGATTAGGCCACCTAGCATACAATTTTGCATTTTAACCCCTAACTTTTCAATAATTATATAATTGCATAAATTTGATATTTTGCGTAATTTTGCAATTTACCTGATTTTAAATACTGATTTTCCGAAATTCTAAATTGTACAAAAATGAGGGAAATAGCTGGGGAAAATATTTTGGACAGTGTGGGGTGAGTCTGGGCAGTTGCAGGGACTGATTTTGCAGATGATACGGGTCCTCGTATTTATTATTTAATAAATACTGCGCACGGTGTTCACTAATTATTTTGAGGCTATTAGGGTCATAATTTTTCTACGGTGTCAATACGATAATTGTAATATAATTAGAGTAGAATATTATCGTATTTTTGGTTGGGCAAAACAGGTGCCTACTGGTCCTCAAATCCCTAAGGGTACAGAGATGGGTAAAGAGCAGAAAATTAAATAGGGATTAAATACGTACGTTTGTAACGATATTTGTGCGAATAAAATGAAGCACAAAACGAGGTTTCTGGGACTTGCTAAAAATACAGAAAATATAGTCTAGCAAGTCTAGGGCAGGGATGTGAAATTAGTTTAGGGTTAACAGCTAGTGTCATGTCCTAACTAATTGTGTAATGAACAGGTGCACAATCAATAGAATATACAATAAATAAATTTTTAAAAATTACACTAATTCTAATTTACCAAAAATAATATTAAAATACTAAAATTTGGTCGAGGGAGTTTACAGAAATCTATAATTAGTGATTATGCCGCCGAACGTGAGTAAGGGAGAAAATATATATGAACCACTCTGGAGCAGATCCACGATTCTTAAACCAAATAAGGACCGGAATTGCAGATTGTCTCCCGAGCAGAACTGCACCCCTCTCTCTATCCGAAGAATTAATCTACTAATCTGAGTTTACTCTGGGTTACCACATGGTCTACTCATCATATAATCATATTATACAAATTATAAGTTTTAGCACATAGTCAATTCTAGCCAAGTCTCGTTACTAAGTCCACTCTTTCTTAGAATAACACAAGTAAGAAACCACGATCAACCACATAGGGTACGATAAGAAATATTCTAAATAAAATAATTAAACCCAAGAAATCGTGGAACGTGTACATAGATTACAAGGGTCGCATAGGATCACATACGCGCATGAGAAGTGCACGCATGGATTGCCGCATGGGACATGCTGCATGCACTGATCAGACGCATGAGCAACTGGCCGCATGGACTGTCGGCCGTATGGACGAGCTGACCGCATGTCGCCCCAGACCGCATACTATCCCAGGACGTATATGGCTCCAGGCCGCATGCTCCTCCATGTCACATGCTCCGGACAAAAGTTCACTCTCTTGGAACAGGTGCCGAAGTGATGTGTGTCAGAGAAAAGTGACTGAAGTGATAGATGTGACAAGCCATAAAGTATCAGTGAGAAAAGACAAAATCAAAAAAAGATGTGCCAAACAATCAGAGCATTGCGTCCGAAGAAAAGTGGCCGCATATTCTGCTTGCCGCATATGACACTTGGCCGCATATTGCTCTTTTGGACTTATCGAATTTCTATTTCGTTCAGCGAGTGAAAACACAAGGAGTTCAAGAATTAGCTCTAGAACACTTGTGTAATGGCAGTCATGCATCCAACACGATGGAGGCATGCTGGTCAGTATGCGACAAAATCTCAGGTCGCATAGCCCTCTCAGGCCGCATAGCACTCGCTGGCCGCATGAAGAGCTCGTCTTTTCCAAATAACAGGTTCGGTCATGGCGAAAAAGCTCCAAAAACTAAAATTTTGTTTTGTCCATAAAATTCTCATTTTAACTCCGAATCAAGTAAAACAAAAGACAAAATACTCGAAATGAAGTCCTCCATCAACCAAAAAAACTATTTTTCTAAAATATAATATTTTAATAGATCAAAATAAATAAAAACTTTTGGAACGCATGAAATCCTAACTTTAAAACTCAAATATACTCAAAACCGTTCATCAAAACCAAAAACTCCAAGAATTAAAACTAATGAGAACATCATGGAGAATATTTTCTATCAAACATATTTTAATTACCACTTATATACAAAAATAAGAAAATCTATGGCTTCGCCATTTTGAGTAAGATGTACTTGCCTTGGTGGACTAACAAACCTCTTCCAAGAACCAAGTCTAGGGATAGGGCTAGGGATAGAGTTCGGCCAATGGGGAGCTCTTGAGTGGAGGAGGAAGAAGAAAGAAGAAGGAAAGTGAAAATGAGAAAGAATTAGATAGGAGAGAGAATATATATATATATATATATATATACCAAGTGGAGAAATGTGGTTAGCTCTAAGATTAAGTCATGATACTCTCAAACCAAATATCAACCATTCAAAATAGACTTAGTGGTTCCAAAAGTGAACCGGGTCTGGTATCCATCCTGTATACGGGTCCTAGCACGGGTCAATGACAATTGCCAAGGGGTTCACTACTGGTCTCGGATAGTCTCCTACAATAAACATGAATACAATTAAATAAAATACATCATAATTAACATGAATCAACATATAAAATACTGCATGAATACATGTACAGGAAAAATTTTAAATATCACAAATTCAAGAATTCTAAATCTGGGAACGGGTGTGACATCTCTACCCAATTTAGAAAAATTTCGTTCTCGGAATTCGCTAAGCTAGTCGAGTTGATTACCAAGCAAAAAAAATCATAGACCAACCAAAAGACTCATGATCTTATCAGGAAAGTCATGATCCAGAAAACCTCATGAACTACCAAATCTCATGAACTACAGCTAACTGAATACCAAGCATAACGAAATAGGTAGGTAATAAAAACAACAACAATATAAATAAAGGCGCAAGCAATCCACACAATCAAAAGAAAAGAGAAAGAACTGGAGGCATACTGATACATATGTCTTCTGAGTCAGTCAAAATAGGAACTCATCCTCGCTGGCCTATGCTGACTCCCAAAAATGGACAGGGATCAACTCTCGAGATAAATCGGTACCAACGACTTAGTCAAGAACATGACTCTGCCCAGGATGTACCTTCGTAGTCGGGACATATGACATAAATCACGTATCACGAGATACGAAGGCAGAAGAGTGAGATGAAAGATCATATCCACTCGCCGAATATGCAAAACCCAAAAGATATGACTGAAAGAAGCTCAAATCTCACCCTCGATTTGACCGCCCTCGGCCAATACCTACTCTAACATGCCAAAATTCCCTTGCTCATGTCTTGGCGCTACTGGAAATCTGTCATGAGGATGTCTCAGCTGACCAGACTGACATTATCTCTGGTAAAACATATGTGCTTGCGTCAACATCGGACGTTGGGCTAACGATCATACTGCTAAAATAGGCTATTGATACGGAACTGCTCCTGGAGCTGGCAACGTTGAGAATTGTTGATATGGTCCTCCCTGCCTATGCATCTATGGGCAAGTAGCTATCATGTGGTCAGAACCCCCACACCTCAAGCATCTTCCACTTGCCATCCCGTACACATCCTGAGTGTGACCTCCTTTGCCACAATAGGTACATCATACTGGATTCTTCGGGCGTTGTTGATGTTGTCTCGATTGTTATTGCCAAATTATCATTGTCTCATCAGATGCCACTGGCCCTCAAGGTGGAAAATCACGAATACGAATGCCGGGAGCTGGTCCTCCACCTGTGTTATGGGCATGAGACCTCTTATGTCCTCCAGTCCTCAAACCTAACCTCTGGATGGTAAGCTCATGTCTCCTGGCTGCTATCAACACGGCATCGAATATCTGGAAGTCATATCCTTCAACTATTTACAGAATCTCGAGATGAAGCCCTTGCTAGAATCTCATAGCCCGTTCTTGCTCCGTCGTCATCATAACTGGAGCAAACCTGCATAGCTTGCAGAACTCTGCTGCGTATCCATCCACTGTTCTGCCGGATTGCCTGAGATCAATAAATCTCTGCTGCAGCTCATACTATGCCACTACTACGAAATACTTGGCTCTGAACCTGGTCCTGAAGTTGTCCCAAGAGATAGGATGCTTCAAGCCAACTTCCTCCATTGCCCACCAAACACGAGTAAGATCTTGTAGTTGTAATTGGACTTGATTGACTTGCTCCTCTGCTAGAATCTTAGCTACCGCCATGATTATCTCAATGTCTTGAAGCCAAAAATCCGTTGTAATGGCATCCTCTGTGCCATTAAAATAGCTTGGGTTAAGTCGACAAAACTTATACGACGCCCCCATAATCTTCTTCTTCACTCTCCTCCAGAGCCGTTTATAGTCCTTGGTTTAACATGATATTTTGCTCCTGTTGTCGAAGATGATGGTGTTGTTGTACTACTATCTGATGTTGTTGTGTACACATCATACCTCTGATAATTTCTAACAGTGCTGGGGTATCAAGTGCTACTGGTGTTACTGGAACTATCGGGGGTACCGGGATCTCTGGTACATGTTTTCCACCTATTGGCTCTACTCGAAGCTGATCTTGAGGAAGTACTGCCTCTTGTTGGAGCTCAATGGGATCTTGCTCTGCTAGCTGTTCTACCACATCTGCTGCCCTAACAGGCGGGGAAGAGATGACCCTGAAGAAAAAGGACACCAAGATGGTCATACCCCAGAACCAGAATACTGGAGAGCAGGAGAGTAACTCAGCCAACCATACCTTACGAAATATCGAAGTAACCCATAATGTACTAAGGTTATCTAGAGACAAGGGGGTGTGTCACGCCCAGTCCCAAAATATCAGGAACTAGGCCACGTGTCACTGGCCAGCTGACACGTCACTAAGGGCTTAATCTACTTTGATGGACCCAAAGGGACGTGCTACGCTGTCCTAAAATACTACAAGTATAGAACAGGTAAAGCTATCTCATCCACAACAAAAATGTCAGAAAAGCAAGTGCTGAAATATATATATATAACTGAGTCTGATACAGTACACAACTGGTGAGATTACAAGCCTACTACAAAAACTGATAATAGCGCAGAAAAATCAGATAGACTAAGCAGTGTCTATCTGATCAAAACATCTCCATCTCTAGGTAGCAGCATCTAGGGTCAAGCCTACTCTGAGGGTGTCTCCTCGAGCTCCTCCTCGGTAGCACATCTGGCCTCCTGATCAGGCCCGTACACTGTGAGGTAGAAAGCCTCATCTAGATCTGGCAAGGAACCAGGTCCTCAGTGGGACGTAACAAGATACAGAAAAATGACATGCCATGTAATGTAAATACTGAATAAAGAAAATAAAATAAATACAGGGTGCTAACCATACTAAGTGAAAATGCAAGTAAAGATCCAGTAGTACGCATGGGAATGTGTGGCTAGACATACGCTGACGTAATTCACCAATCGTGGCGATTGGCTAGTATAGGTGTCGTATGCCCCCGACTCAGGGAACTCTGCAATCGACCATCTCCAAGGAGCATGGTGCGAAGGTATAGAACATTTGTGGAGGGGGTGTCCCATACGTCAACTAGTTATCTTTTCCATCCCAATGAAACTAAATGTTAAGTCATACATTTCCTGAGTTATTCTAATCCGTGATGCGGGTCACACGTACTGGTAGCTAACCAAATACGCAGCTCACATCCATATATGTAAATGCAACCATGTTGCGTGTTCTCGTGATAGGGTCTAGGAGAATATATTAGGATATTCTCTCAGCTGTTAGAGAGTCTGTAATATCATGTCAACATAACAGTTGACTGTACCCAAGGCAGTCTCAGGTGATCATGGTATATGAATTTCAGAACAAAGTAGATATCAACAATTTAATTTAAACAATACTTGGCAAGGTATACTTGCTTACTCCCTGATAGTGTTAAAACCCTGATTTTACAGTCAGTTGTGAAGGTGCTGGTGACAGGGGGTCACTAGTTGTGCTGAAGTTGGTTTCTGTTAAAACAGATAGGTTTCGTGAATATCCAGGCTGTAATATAAAACATATATATATATATACATATATATAGTATAGATATATATATTTAGTAGGCATAGATATAATATATATATAATAGTATATATATATATAACAGATAAATGCAGGCAATAATATATATAGTAGCAGGGTATATCCACTGCGATAAATAATATAGTATTTATCAGGGTGTATCCTCTGATATATATAATATAAATAAATTGAATGACAAAGCAGAAATTAAATACATATATATTCAGGGTATATCCACTGATAGATATATAGGTAAATTGAAAGGACAGTGCAGAATTTAAATATGTATATAGATATATTTATATATAAATATATAAGAAATAAAAGACAATGCTGGAATTAAATACATATATATAGGTACTGTATTATCCAGTACAATATATTATATATATAATATATAGATAATGACATTGCAGAAATGTAAGTTTACATATTTATAATAAGCTGTATTATCCAGCTGGTATTATATATATATACATATAGATAATATATATATATATATAGATATATATATATATAATAGGTGCAGGAAATTAAATGCAGAAAAAATAAAAGGAAAAAAATGCATAGATAGTATTTATATAATAGCTTATTATATATACATATCATATAGTAATTTACATAATATAATATAGTATGTAAATATACATATATATATAGACATATACTTATATACATATATAAATATATATATGTATAGAATATATATATGTATAGAATATATATATAGATATACATATATAATATATATACAGTATAATATAATACATATATATAATTATACATAAAATGCTGAAAATATAAATACAGTATATATACTGTATAATTACAGTATATTTTATATAATATTACATATATATTCAATATATTAATATATATATATTAATATATATATATAATTAATATACATATATACATATATATGTATACATAGACATGTATTAGGAATTATCTATGTATTTTTGTATAGTATAGGTGTATTATACCTTACAGGTGGCAGGAGGGGTCCCACGCGGTGTCGCCGGCGGGAGGACGGCGGCGGAGCTGGCCGGAGGCGGCCGGAGGAGCAGCAACAGTAGCAGTGGCTACTGACAGCAGCAGCAGCAGCAGCAACTTGCGGGGGCGCTGGCCGGCGGAGGAGCGGCGGGGGTGGCCGGGCAGGGTGAGGGAAAGGTGGAGGGAGGAGTGGCGGTCAGGTTGGTGGGAGTGGCGGAGGTCCACGACGGCGGTGGCGGTGGCTGGAGGCCGTCGGAGGGAGGAGTAGCAGCAGCTAGGGTTAGGGGTGGTGGCTGCTGCGGGGGCTAGGGCGGCCGGTGGCGGCGTCGTGGGGAGGCGAGGTGGTGGTGGTAGGTAGAGGAGGTCGGGGCGAAGGGTTTGGGTAGGGTGGCGGTGGTCGGTGACGGCCGGAGGCGGAGGGGAAGGTGGTTCGGGTGGTGGTGGTGCTGTGGACAGTGGGGGAAGGGGGAAGTTGCGGGGGCTGTAGCCGGCGGAGCAGGGCGGCGCTGGCGGTGGGACTTGGCCGGAGGGGAGAGGGTGGCAGGGCGAAGGGTTGGGCCGAGTTTGGCCGAAGGCGGTGGTCGGAGGTGGCGGAGGGAAGGGCTGTAAGGATTTGAATGGGTGGGTTAGGGTTTATATAGGGTTTTGAGAGAGTGGCAATTCTGTAATTATGTGGAACTTCAGGGACATTTTGGTAATTTGGTATTTGGGATATTTCTACAGGATTTTTCTGGGTGTTTTGGGTGGGTCCCACTCACCTATGGTCTAGCCAATAGGATTTGGCCACCTAGCATGCAATTTTGCATATAAACCCCTAACTTTTCAATAATTGCATAAAAGCATAAAATTTGTATTTTGCGTAATTTCGCAATTTACCTGATTTTAAATACTGATTTCCCGAAATTCTAAATTGTACAAAAATAAGGGAAATAGCTGGGAAAAAAATGTTTTGGACAGTGTGGGGTGATTCTGGGCAGGTGCAGGGTCTGATATTGCAGGTGATACAGTCATCGTATTTATTATTTAAGAAATACTGCGCACGGTGTTCACTAATTATTTAGAGGCTATTAGAGTCATAATTTTTCTACGGTGTCAATACGATAATTGAAGTATAATTAGAGTAGAATATTATCGTATTTTTGGTTGGGCAATCAGGTGCCTACTGGTCCTCAAATCTCTAAGGGTACAGAGATGGATAAAGAGCAGAAAATTAAATAGGAAATAAATACATACGTTTGTAACGATATTTGTGCGACTAAAACGAAGCATCAAACGAGGTTTCTGGAAGTTGCACAAAATACAGAAAAAGTAGTCTGACTAGTCTAGAGCAGGAATGTGAAATTTGTTTAGGGTTAACAGCTAGTGTGATGCCCTAGTCAATTGTGTAATGAACAGGTGCACAATCAATATAATATATAATAAATAAAATTTTAAAAAGTTGCACTAATTCTAATTAGTCAAAATTAATCCTAAATTACTGAAATTTGGTCGAGAGAGTTTACAATCTACCCTCCTTAGAATATTTCGTCCTCGAAATAAAAACAACCATATAATGAGAATGAAGAATTATTAAGGAAATAAGATGATTAAGAAAGATTTGGTTTAAAATATTGGACATACCCTGGTTTGGAAATAGGTGGGGATAACGCTGACGAATATCCTCTTCTCGTTCCCAGGTGGATTCACCTGGTGCATGATGTCTCCATGCAACACGAACGAGAGGAATAGTCTGGCCTCGCAACACTTTCTCGCTACGGTCCAGAATCTCTACAGGCTCCTCCTGATAAGATAAGCTTGGCCCGATGGTGATCTCTGAGTAGTCTAGCACATGACTCGGGTCTGGAATGTACCTCCTCAACTGAGATACGTGGAAGAAGTCATGTACTCCCTCTAAAGTCTGAGGTAGAGCTAGTCTGTAAGCAACTTCTCCGACGCGATCTAGCACATCGAAGGGTCCAATGTACCTTGGACTTAGCTTCCCTCTTCCTCCAAATCTGATAGTTCCTCTAGTAGGTGAGATCTTTAAGAACACATGCTCCCCTACTTGGAACTCTAGAGGTCGGCGATGAATGTTGGCTCAGTGCTTCTGCCTGTCTTGTGCAGCTCGTAGGTGTCCCTGGATCTTCTTTACTTTCTCCACCGTACGAATAATCAGTTCTGGTCCCAAGATCTGTCTCTCGCCAACATCGCTCCAGCATACTGGGGAGCGACATTTCCTTCCATACAAAGCTTCAAAGGGAGCCATTTGAATGCTCGCTTGATAGCTGTTGTTGTAGGAAAATTCCACCAGGTGTAGATGATCTTCCCATGATCCGCTGAAATCAAGCATGCAGGCTCTCAGCATATCTTCGAGTGTCTGGATGGTGCGTTCTGATTGGCCATCTGTTTGTGGGTGATACGAGGTGCTGAACTTGAGGCGGGTACCAAGACTTTCTTGTATACTTCGCCAAAAGTAAGATGTAAATCTCGTATCTCTGTCAGATACTATGCTAACTGGCACTCCATGCAGACGCACTATCTCCTTCATGTACATGTCCGCCAAGACTTCTGTAGATTGTCCAACTCTAAAAGGTAGGAAGTGAGCAGCCTTTGTGAGTCTATCTACGATTACCCATACAGCATTACGACCATTAGGACTTCTTGGGAAGCCCGTAACAAAGTCCATCGTAATGTGTTCCCATTTCCACTCGGGTATTGGGAGGGGTTGAAGTAGACCGGCAGATCTCTGATGCTCAGCCTTGACTTGCTGACACACCAGGCATTTGGCCACAAAGCGTGCTATCTCCCGCTTCATTCCATGCCACCAGTAATATTATCGTAGATCTCTGTACATCTTTGTGCCTCCTAGATGTATAGAGTATGTTGAGCTATGCGCTTCTGACATCAGCTCATTACGAAGTTCTCCATTTGGAACATAAAGACGATCACCACATCTTAAAGTCCCATCTTCGTGTATGCGACATCCTGTCTGAATACCAGCCTCTGTTCTTTGTCGAAGCCTCTGAAATCTTGCATCTGTTGGTAGAGCAGCTTTGATTCTTTCTACCAAAGTTGATTGCAGTTGATAGTTTGATAATTGGCCGTCAAGTCCTGGCATAATGACCTCTATTTCCAAATTTTCTAGATCTCTCAGAAGACCTGGTTGGGTGATCATAAAGAATGCCGAGGGTCTTCTGCTTAGAGCATCTGCCACCATATTAGCTTTTCCTGGATGGTACTATAGATCAATTTCAAAATCCGCCATCACTTCGAGCCATCGTCTTTGTCTCAGATTTAGGTCCTTCTGGGTGTAGACGTACTTCAAACTTTTATGATCGGTGAATATCTCTACTCTTTCGCCATATAGATAGTGTCTCCATAGCTTCAGGGCGAAAATGACTGCGGCAAGCTCCAGATCGTGAGTGGGGTAATTCTTCTCATGAGTCCTCAACTGTCTTGAGGCATAAGCTACAACCTTCCCATGTTGCATTAAGACACAACCAAATCCTTTTCCGGATGCATCGCTATATATGACGAAACCTCCGGATCCAGATGGTATAGTCAATATGGGAGCTGTAGTCAGATGCTTTTTCAAGTCATCAAAAGCTGTCTGGCAATCTTCAGTCCATATGAACTCCTGCTCCTTGCGGGTAAGACGAGTAATCGGCTCCGCGATTCTTGCAAAGTTTTCTACGAACCTCCGGTAATATCCGGCAAGTCCTAGAAAGCTTCTCACCTCTGAGACGTTGGTCGGGGTTGGCCACGTCTCAACAGATGAGATCTTTGCTGGGTCTACTGAGATGCCTTCTCCTGTGATAACGTGTCCAAGAAATGCGACACGGTCCAGGAAGAATTCACACTTGCTCATCTTAGCATAAAGGCTCTCCCGTCTCAGCGTCTCTAATACCAACCTTAAGTGCTCTTCATGCTCCTCGTGGCTTTTTGAATACACCAAAATGTCGTCGATGAAGACTACCATGAACTGGTCCAGATATTGGTGGAAGACTCTGTTCATCAGGTTCATGAATACGGCAGGTGCATTAGTTAGTCCAAAAGGCATCACCAGGAACTCGTAATGACCATAACGAGTCCTGAATGCTGTTTTTGGAATATCTTCCCTGCGTACCTTGACCTGATGATATCCTGATCTTAAGTCTATCTTCGAGAATACCACGGCTCCTGTTAGTTGATCGAACAGGTCGTCAATTCTCGGCAAGGGGTATTTGTTTTTGATTGTCAGAGCGTTGAGGGCTCTGTAATCAATGCACATGCGATATGTTCCGTCCTTCTTTGGTACAAACAACACTGGTGCTCCCCAGGGTGATACACTAGGACGAACAAATCCCTTGATCTGTAGTTCCTCTAGTTGAAGCTTCAGCTCGTCAAGCTCCTTCTTTGCCAGTCGGTATACATTGGAGGATACTGGTGCAGCTCCGGGTATCAGCTCAATAATGAACTCCACTTCTCTGTCAGGTGGTAGGCCTGGCAATTCTTCTGGAAATACGTCCTCGAACTCTGCTACAATTGAGGGAAGTGCTGTCTCCATCGCCATGTAAGCTCTAGGAGTCTGGCCTACTCCTTGCTCGATGGTTCCACGGACATATTCGAACTCTGGGTGATCTGGGGGTCTAAAGATAACACTACCCTTTCGGCAGTCTAGGACAGCATTATTCTGGCTTAGCCAGTCCATGCCTAAGACAACATCGAAATTTGGCATTGGAAGTACCAAAAATCGCGCTCTTAGTCCTCTACTACAAACAACTACCGGACAGGTTTCGATAATGTTGGTAACTGGAACAATACCTCCTCCAGTAAGTATTTTCCAACACTTGGGTAGCGGGGAAGTGGATAGCTTGTGCATGGCTACGAAACTACTGGATATGAAAGACAAAGTAGCCCCAGAATCGAATAATACAGTTGCAGGTAATGATGCAACTAAAATGGTACCTGTTATAGTTTCCCCTTCAGGTTCTTCTGCAATAGCAGCTAACGCAAAGGCTTGTCCCTGCCTTTGCCCTCCGGTTTGTTGTCTGGCCTTGAACTGGGTCTCCTGAGTAGGCAGAGGTGCTCCCCTCTGATATCCTCCTGATGTGGAGGGAAGCATCTTCTGAGCTTGTGCTCCTGGCTTCTGCCCTTGTTGAGGTGCTGCATCTCTGCGTTGTGGGCAGTCTTTGGCCATATGATTTTTAGCTCCACATAGCAGGCATAATCCCAGCTTCTTTCTACAGTCATTGGCAAAATGCCCCTTCTTGCCACAAAAGTGACAAGTCGGGAGCTCCCTCTTCTGGTAAGGCCCCGTCGTCTGCTGCGTCTAATATTGAGGACGACGTATAGGTCCTCCTGCTCCGTGCTGATTCTTGGCCGAGAAGGTTGGATTTGAGCGTCTGGCTCCTCGGCCAATGGCTTCTTGCTCCCTGGCTTCTGTAAGAACCTCGTTGTAGGAGATTCTCGACTGCGTTGTTGTGTACCTCTGGAGCTCGTGGTTAAGGCCATGGTGGAATCTTTTAGCCTGCTTCAGCTCGTTCGGGATCAGATCAGCACCGAAACAACTTAGTCTGCTAAACTCCGCGTCGTAGGCATCTACCGTTATGTTTCCTTGCTCCAGGTGCAGGAACTGGGAGTATAGGGCATTCTGGACTGTCGCTGGAAAGTACTTGGCGTTGAAATGCTCCAAGAATTATTGCCAAGTTTGGTCTTTTCCGACGCTGCGCTCTATGGATTCCCACCAGTGATGGGCGTTGCCAAGAAGTTGGCCTCTCACAGCGGTCATCCATAGGTCGGGAGTGAGTTGCGATCCTTCTAGCAGCATTTCGGTGTTGGAGATCCAATCGGAGATCTCTTCAGGAGTCTCGTTGCCTTTGAAATCCCTCGGGCTCATTTGACGGAAGCCTCGAACTGTGCCCGCTGGTTGGACAGGTACTGGTGTCGGAGTAGTAGTTCTCTCCAAAGTCGTCATCAACGTCTGTCGCAGAGCTTCCGTTTGCTGCCACTGAGACTGTCTCAGGGCCACAGTTTGTTGCCACTGGTTCTGCAACATAGTCTGGAGAAACTGCAACATTTGAGGTTGACCCTCAAGTTGTGGCATCTGGATAGGCAAGGCTGGAGGTGGAGACAAAGGTGTCTCTGCATGTGGAGTTGGTGTCGTCTCCTGGCTAGAATTCTGGTGATTGGACGGAGTTCCTTGGGCACTTGGCGAAGGGTCTGTTGCTTGGTCAGCCCCATTATTCGCAAGTTTCCCGGGTATGTCCATATTTCTGAGGAAAATAGGATAATTAGAAAACACAAAGGAGATAAATAATGATAATCAAGCAAGATGTAATAATAGAATTTGTAAGGATGGTGTCAGTGTGGATGAGACCTAATATTTCTATCCTATTGCAGGCATTGCTTGGCATGTCATCATACCACTAGCAAATAAAACTAGACCTGCATGGGCCACCACTAAAACCATGTCACGCCCCAGTCCCAAAATATCAGGAACTAGGCCACGTGTCACTTGCCAGCTGACACGTCACTAAGGGCTTAATCCACTTTGATGGACCCAAAGGGACGTGCTACGCTGTCCTAAAATACTACAAGTATAGAACAGTAAAGCTATCTCATCCACAACAAAAATGTCAGAAAAGTAAGTGCTGAAATATATATATATAACTGAGTCTGATACAGTACACAACTGGTGAGATTACAAGCCTACTACAAAAACTGATAATAGCGCAGAAAAATCAGATAGACTAAGCAGTGTCTATCTGATCAAAACATCTCCATCTCTAGGTAGCAGCATCTAGGGTCAAGCCTACTCTGAGGGTGTCTCCTCGAGCTCCTCCTCGGTAGCACATCTGGCCTCCTGATCAGGCCCGTACACTATGGGGTAGAAAGCCTCATCTAGATCTGGCAAGGAACCAGGTCCTCAGTGGGACGTAACAAGATACAGAAAAATGACATGCCATGTAATGTAAATACTGAATAAAGAAAATAAAATAAATACAGGGTGCTAACCATACTAAGTGAAAATGCAAGTAAAGATCCAGTAGTACGCATGGGAATGTGTGGCTAGACATACGCTGACGTAATTCACCAATCGTGGCGACTGGCTAGTATAGGTGTCGTATGCCCCCGACTCAGGGAACTCTGCAATCGACCATCTCCAAGGAGCATGGTGCGAAGGTATAGAATATTTGTGAAGGGGGTGTCCCATACGTCAACTAGTTATCTTTCCCATCCCAATGAAACTAAATGTTAAGTCATACATTTCCTGAGTTATTCTAATCCGTGATGCGGGTCACACGTACTGGTAGCTAACCAAATACGCAGCTCACATCCATATATGTAAATGCAACCATGTTGCGTGTTCTCGTGATAGGGTCTAGGAGAATATATTAGGATATTCTCTCAGCTGTTAGAGAGTCTGTAATATCATGTCAACATAACAGTTGACTGTACCCAAGGCAGTCTCAGGTGATCATGGTATATGAATTTCAGAACAAAGTAGATATCAACAATTTAATTTAAACAATACTTGGCAAGGTATACTTGCCTACTCCCTGATAGTGTTGAAACCCTGATTTTACAGTCAGTTGTGAAGGTGCTGGTGACAGGGGGTCACTAGCTGTGCTGAAGTTGGTTTCTGTTAAAACAGATAGGTTTCGTGAATATCCAGGCTGTAATATAAAACATATATATATATACATATATATAGTATAGATATATATATTTAGTAGGCATAGATATAATATATATATAATAGTATATATATATAGAACAGATAAATGCAGGCAATAATATATATAGTAGCAGGGTATATCCACTGCGATAAATAATATAGTATTTATCAGGGTGTATCCTCTGATATATATAATATAAATAAATTGAATGACAAAGCAGAAATTAAATACATATATATTCAGGGTATATCCACTGATAGATATATAGGTAAATTGAAAGGACAGTGCAGAATTTAAATATGTATATAGATATATTTATATATAAATATATAAGAAATAAAAGACAATGCTGGAATTAAATACATATATATAGGTACTGTATTATCCAGTACAATATATTATATATATAATATATAGATAATGACATTGCAGAAATGTAAGTTTACATATTTATAATAAGCTGTATTATCCAGCTGGTATTATATATATATACATATAGATAATATATATATATATAGATATAGATATATATATATAATAGGTGCAGGAAATTAAATGCAGAAAAAATAAAAGGAAAAAAATGCATAGATAGTATTTATATAATAGCTTATTATATATACATATCATATAGTAATTTACATAATATAATATAGTATGTAAATATACATATATATATAGACATATACTTATATACATATATAAATATATATATGTATAGAATATATATATAGATATACATATATAATATATATACAGTATAATATAATACATATATATAATTATACATAAAATGCTGAAAATATAAATACAGTATATATACTGTATAATTACAGTATATTTTATATAATATTACATATATATTCAATATATTAATATATATATATTAATATATATATATATATAATTAATATACATATATACATATATATGTATACATAGACATGTATTAGGAATTATCTATGTATTTTTGTATAGTATAGGTGTATTATACCTTACAGGTGGCAGGAGGGGTCCCACGCGGTGTCGCCGGCGGGAGGACGGCGGCGGAGCTGGCCGGAGGCGGCCGGAGGAGCAGCAACAGTAGCAGTGGCTACTGACAGCAGCAGCAGCAGCAGCAACTTGCGGGGGCGCTGGCCGGCGGAGGAGCGGCGGGGGTGGCCGGGCAGGGTGAGGGAAAGGTGGAGGGAGGAGTGGCGGTCAGGTTGGTGGGGGTGGCGGAGGTCCACGACGGCGATGGCGGTGGCTGGAGGCCGTCGGAGGGAGGAGTAGCAGCAGCTAGGGTTAGGGGTGGTGGCTGCTGCGGGGGCTAGGGCGGCCGGTAGCGGCGTCGTGGGGAGGCGAGGTGGTGGTGGTAGGTAGAGGAGGTCGGGGCGAAGGGTTTGGGTAGGGTGGCGGTGGTCGGTGACAGCCGGAGGCGGAGGGGAAGGTGGTTCGGGTGGTGGTGGTGCTGTGGACAGTGGGGGGAGGGGGAAGTTGCGGGGGCTTTAGCCGGCGGAGCAGGGCGGCGCTGGCGGTGGGACTTGGCCGGAGGGGAGAGGGTGGCAGGGCGAAGGGTTGGGCCGAGTTTGGCCGGAGGCGGTGGTCGGAGGTGGCGGAGGGAAGGGCTGTAAGGATTTGAATGGGTGGGTTAGGGTTTATATAGGGTTTTGAGAGAGTGGCAATTCTGTAATTATGTGGAACTTCAGGGACATTTTGGTAATTTGGTATTTGGGATATTTTTACAGGATTTTTCTGGGTGTTTTGGGTGGGTCCCACTCACCTATGGTCTAGCCAATAGGATTTGGCCACCTAGCATGCAATTTTGCATATAAACCCCTAACTTTTCAATAATTGCATAAATGCATAAAATTTATATTTTGCGTAATTTCGCAATTTACCTGATTTTAAATACTGATTTTTCGAAATTCTAAATTGTACAAAAATGAGGAAAATAACTGGAGAAAAATGTTTTGGACAGTGTGGGGTGATTCTGGGCAGGTGCAGGGTCTGATATTACAGGTGATACAGTCATCGTATTTATTATTTAATAAATACTGCGCACGGTGTTCACTAATTATTTAGAGGCTATTAGAGTCATAATTTTTCTACGGTGTCAATACGATAATTGAAGTATAATTAGAGTAGAATATTATCGTATTTTTGGTTGGGCAATCAGGTGCCTACTGGTCCTCAAATCTCTAAGGGTACAGAGATGGATAAAGAGCAGAAAATTAAATAGGAAATAAATACATACGTTTGTAACGATATTTGTGCGACTAAAACGAAGCATCAAACGAGGTTTTTGGAAGTTGCACAAAATACAGAAAAAGTAGTCTGACTAGTCTAGAGCAGGAATGTGAAATTTGTTTAGGGTTAACAGCTAGTGTGATGCCCTAGTCAATTGTGTAATGAACAGGTGCACAATCAATATAATATATAATAAATAAAATTTTAAAAAGTTGCACTAATTCTAATTAGTCAAAATTAATCCTAAATTACTGAAATTTGGTCGAGGGAGTTTACAGGGTGCATGCTACAACCAAGTCACTTAGGGTCAAGGACATCTATGTCTTAATCATCAACCAAGAAACAATAAAAATAAACATGTAAGATAAAGCAGTTAGGCGTCCCTAACTCTCTATCAAAATGATCATGAAAGTAGTTATACATGATGGTACACTAGTACATTATCAAGAGTACATGACTGTAAGTCAGCCGCGGTCTGAATAATATACAATTATGTAGAGGAACTAATGTCCAGATAAATCGGCTAACAAGTATCGTCGGCTAAACGCCAAAAGGTAAAATAAAATGATACTCATAGTGGGGAAGAAGAAACCCACTCAAGTTCCTCGGTGGACATCCTCCAGGTGTGCGCCATTGGTCAGATACAGGACATAATCCTCTAGCTCTGCTACTAAACCTGGCCAAATAAAACCAGCGGGTTCAGGCCCCGAGAGCAAGTATCACAAATAAGCACAAGTGAATGAAGCAAAACCCAATAAAGTACATAAAATAGGAATATGTGCCATAATTGTAAGTATATGACCTTTCATTGGAGCTGTGGGACACCTCTACAACCAAACAAGGATAAGAGATATCGCACTATTCCGAGACAGGGTACGACTTACCAATTATGAACATGACAATGATACAACACATCAATATAATCCAAAACACACATGTAATAATATAAGATAAGATATAGGTATAATATGCAGCTTCGATACATGATATATTGGCGCAATCCTACAACAAAATAAGGACAAAGGTTGAACCGTCGCTCCACAATAGTTCATGTCCCTAGACTACCAGCACACACTCTTTTAAATCAGTCAATCAATCCTACGGCTTGTTATGTGGAGTTTAAGTTATCACATAATGGATGCATAAAGAAATTCTCAGATCGAACCATGTTCTAGCAGGGGCTAGCCGAGCCATGAATCACTGCATAGCACAAAGTAGTATGCATCGATCCCTCGTAAGGCCACCGTGCTAAGATTGCATAGAATACATAGTACAATATAATATTCGGATATTGCCATCCACTAATGAGGATTTAAACAATTTCCATGGCAGGCCAGCCTTCACTCCCCATATAATGATTGAGGGTGGCTAATTAAGCACGATCTCAAAATTTTGTCCCTTCCAATGCACTACAAGTTTTAGTTTCCTAATTAACCCTACGGTTAGCTGGAATCACATGACGTGGTCACATATTACTCCCCTTATATGTCACACCATAGTACGGTCCACACTAGATATGAATCCACTTTGTCACTTGGTAGTTCAATTTGGATTCACCCCAGCATGATGCAACAATCAATCAAGTCCTAGCCACGCTTTGGTAGTTGATCCACATACCATGGTCGTGCTGGGGAATTAATATAATAATATCACATATCGTATAGTATATGAGGCATTCTCGATGCATAACCCGAAACATGTAATCTCATAGCACGTAGCATGTTATGTCGCACCTTAGTGCACATTATGATATAGTCGCACATTAGTGCACCTTATAACATATGTACACGTAGCGCGTAGTAATTATATCAGCACGGATACAAAAAATTGGGTCAAAATATCAAACTTACAGTTGGTCATATGAGCCTTATCATATTGGGACACTTGGTCAACAATATAATCTCCTCAAATCATGTACACAGACTATCAATCAATTGGAAGCCTAAATTTTGTGAATCTTTCGAATTAATAATTTTGCTGCCGAACGTGAGTAAGGGGTAAAGTGTGAACCACTCTGGAGTAGATCCACAATCCTTAAATTAAACAATGACCGAGATTGCAGATTATCTCTCGAGCAGAACTACGTCCCTCACTCTATTCAACGAAAAAAGTAAGATATAATTCACAGATCTAAGTCCGCTTAGCAGGTACTGAATCAGTATGATACTCACATCTAGTGGGGTCAACATAATATTATGTTATGCACATAGCCAATTATAGTGCTTAAGTCTGGTTTACTAAGTCTATTTTACTTTGAGTCACAACACAAACAAGCACTGGGTTCAGCACATAGAACATAACACTCAATGAAAATATTTCATGAAATATTATCTAAGTGAAATAATAAAACGTGTACATAGGTCACTAGGGTCGCATGGGCAACTAGCTATGTCTGACGCATGGGACATGCCGTATGCACTGATCAGGCGCATAAGCAACTGGCTGCATGGAGCGGAACGCATGGGCGAGCTGCCGCATAAACCAACTGGCCCCATGCAACAGGACACAACATGAGGAAAGTGCTGCGTAGGGGTCGGTGCCGAATAAAGGTCGGTGCCGCATAGGGTCAAGGCAAAGTCCACTCCTTAGAAAAAGTGCCGAAGTGACGTGTATTAAATGCGTGTCAGTGAAGTGATGTATATGACAGACCATAAAGTGTGTTAGGAAGAAAAAACAAAACCATAGAAAGATGTGATAAGGGAAAAACAAAGTTATGCGTCCCAAAGAGAAGGGGCCGCATGCGGTCATGCCGCATAAGTCTGCTTGCCGCATAGATGCCTCTTGGACTTAGCGAATTTCTCATTCGTTCAGCATATTGGTGACATATGCGGCAAAGAGTCAAGGCCGTATGAAAGTCAGGCCGCATAGAACTCTCAGCCTCATAAAATGCTGGCCGTATGCGAACTTTGTCTTCTCCAGACAGCAAGTTCAGTTATGGCATAAAAACTCCAAAAACCCAAAATTTTATTTTCGTCATAAAAAGTTCATTTTAACTCCGAATTAAGTGAAATAAAAGCCAAAATTCTCGAAATGAAGTCTTCCATAAACCACAAAATTTGTTTTTCTAAAATACCATATTTTAATAGATCAAAACCACGAAAAACTTTAGGAACCCATGAAAACCCTAACTTTAAAACTCAGATCTACTCAAAACCGTTCATCAAAACTAAAAACTCCAAGAACTAAAACTAATAAAAATATCAAGGAGAACATTTCCCATCAAACGCATTTTTAATTTACTAATCATATAAAAAAATCTAAAAAATTATGGCTTCTCCACTTTGAGAAAGATGTACTAGCCTTGGTGGATTAACAAACTCTTCCTAGAACCAAGTCTAGGGACAGGGCTAGGGCTAGGGTTCGACCAAGGGGAGCTCTTGAGGGAAGGAGGAAGAAGAAAGAAAAAGGAAAGTGAAAATGAGAAAGAATGAGAGAGGAGCGAGAAAAACCATATATATATATATATATATATATATATATATATATATATATATATATATATATATATATATATATATATATATATTATCACAACCCGCACCCAGATATTCGGGCACGAGTTTGTGAGTACGTCCAGCCTACGCCGCAGTGTCGGCGGTAGTACGCTGTCTAGGTCATATTCACAGTTAAATTAAAATCTAACTCATTCACAATAATTAAATAGGCAAAGATAATAACAGGAAATAGGAATGCTAAGATTTCATAAGACAAATTGTGACAACAAATCCACAGTTTATTACAGAACCAGAAGATAAATCGGGGACAAACTCGATTACTATGCTGAAAGAAAATACTAGCCAACTGGCTAACTACTCCCCAAAAGTAGCCTCCTGAGTAGGAACAGGATCCTCGAATGTATCATCTGCTACGCCATATGGGCCATAAAAGGTGGGGGCATAGTCCTCATCATCGCCTAATATCAACGGATCCAGTCAGGAAAGGAGCAAAGTACCAATACACAACAAAGCTTAAACTAAATATTTATGACAAGTAGTGAAAACTGACTAAGTATCATGTTAAGAATATGCATAATAAGTAGTAAAATTAACTAAGAGTTAATTGGTATAAATCAGGGATATGAGTAAAACAGGAATATAATGAGACAGGAAGAAAATGGAACTACAACAAGTCAAGAACTATGTGTGTGAAATTGTGTATTTAGAATACATAGTTGGCATGTAGGGGTTATAAGGCTAATAAGGCACGCCAAAGGCGGCTAGCAGTCATGAATAATCAAGTATAAGGCTGAGGGTACAGTCGCGTACCCACAGCTAGCAGTCACGACAGGGGGAAAAGTAAACTACATGCCTCCTAGTATTCTTCCACCCGACACGAAAAGCGAGACATGAAATCCAATGTTCTAACACTACGTGTAATCATCCAATAGTACTAGTAGAGCAAGGAATTAATTATCATAATATAAAGAATAAACTTGAAATGCAGGTACTTGCCTGATGTTTGGATTCCAACTACGGTTCTGTTCTCGGGAAATTTCCAGAAATATCTCCGGATGCTGAAATAAATATTACCATCATGCTCAGAAGATATCAAATAGCTAGAAATGCCTGTCCTTGAGTCCAATTTGGAGACAAGGGCAAAATCGACAATTTCGGGTCAAAATGGGATCCGCATGTGGGCCCGCTTTGCACCGAAAAATGTGTCAGGGTCAAAGGTCTCCAAATTCACCAAACTTAGTGTCAACAGGTCAGGAACGATGCTACGAACCCAACGGAACTTTCAGAATTGGATTTCGATGAGTCGATCACAAAATCGCCCGTCGAGCGGGGCCTGTGGGGCCCACGACACGCGATTTTGTCAACGTTCTCAGAATCGAACCAAACTTGGGTCACAGGACCAGCGTATCGCTACGAGTCTGATGGCTCAAGTTTTGTTTCAATCCGAAGTGTGTACAGAAAGTTAGGGCGTAATTCAAAAAAGGCGGATACGGGGCGTTGTCCGCGGATACGCGTTGATTCCGGTGTGTACGCACACCCGAATCGACTTTCGCGAAATTCCACACGTCCGTATCAACGACGTGCACATATCTGTAAAGACCGCGCGCGACCAAGTCGTCCCGTTTGGCGGGGCGTACCCAGTTTCGGGGTGAATCGGGTCGTTGTTTTTCCTGTTTTTGGATCGCGGTGTGCGATCACCACAGGACGCGATGTCCCGAGAGGGTTGCACGACACCGAGAGGGTCACGCAGGGTTCGCGATGCAACAGACGGAATTGAAATCAGAGCTACGAGCAAGAAGTTACAAGTACCTGAACAGAGCTTAAAAATAGCGATCTCCGTGTCCGTCTCGTGTCCTGGACACTGTGTCCAAACCGTGTCCTGTGTCCTGGACACTGTGTCCAAACAGTGTCCGAGCTAGGGCATCCGTGTCAGGCCGCTGGGAGCGGGGGTTCTGGTCGACAGAGGTCGGCGGAAGCGCGGGGAGGTCCAGGACGGCCGGCTACTAGAGCGGGCGGGGAAAGCTGCTGCTACTACGGCTGGGGCTTGTGGCCGAGCGGGGAAGGAGGAAGGAGAGGGGCCTGGGCTGCCGTCGGCGGAGCTAGTGGGAGGCGGCTGGGCCGGGGTTTGTCGAGGGTGGTCGGGGCGTCGACGGCGGGCTGGGCACGGCGAGGGGGGAGGGATGCGCTGCGGTGGCGGCGGAGGAAGGGGCTGGCAGGGCTAGGGTTTGGGGTATTTATAGGGGGAGGAGGAGGTCGGGGAGGCCGGGCAAGGCGGCGAGGGTGGCGGACGTGGCCGAGGTTGCGGGGACGCTTGGCCGCGGGCAGCGCCGGGAGACGCTGGCGGCGCGGGGGATGCGACAGCCGATCGGAGCGCGGGTCGTGGGGAGGGGGTGGTCAGGCGGGTCGCGGGTGCGGGTCGGGTGCGGGTGGACCCGACCCGTCAGGATAGTGGGCTGGGCCGGTTCGATGGGCTGGGCCGGACTGAGGGTTTGGGCCGGGTTAGGGTTTAGGATTAATAATAAATAAATAAGTAATAATTATTTTCAGGTGTTTTAAATTAGGTCCGGGCCCAATAAATTCCAGAAAAATTACCCTAAGTCCAGTTTTTCATTTTACACCCAAAAATATTATTTTTATAATATTTTAATACTATTTATTATCAATTAAAAATTATTTAATAATTAAAACTCCTGAATTTAATTACAGAAAATTTCCAGAAAATTCCAAAAAATTGTAAAAAATCCAAGTTTAATATTTTTGAAAAATCAGGGGTTTACAATCTACCCAACTTATAAAAATTTTGTCCTCGAAATTAAAATATGGTAGGGTTCTCTCTATCCAATCTTACTTGATTACAGTCTAAGGATTCCTCTCAAGTGAACATTGCGGTCTCTACCCAACTTAGAATTTACCCATCTATCATCTAAGGCTATATATCTAATAAAGCTGTATCCCCACTTATTTATTCATGGTATTGAATATTTAAGTCTTTAACACCAAACACATCACCTATGGTATTCTCTTAATCATGTATAAAATGATCATCATCAATGTGACCGGTCTGTAGGGTATATCTAGTACTATCTATATATCAAACTTATACCAAGCACGAGGTTTCGTCTTTCCGAAATAAGGGAAGACGAAGATCAATAATAAAGAGTTCAAGGATGAGGTGATATAATAGGAGTATCGGGATCAAGGCGTTTAAAGAATTCAAATGGGAATTGTCAGGCAGTTGTGGACTGAAATTCTATTCTGGTAATCACTTGTTCGCATGCTCATATTAGTACAGTTATGTAACTGATACGATATGCTCGGACATATCTAGAGGGCAAGTATATTTGTCTACTAATCACTACATATCTCAATCCACGTAAAGTATTATTTCGAAGGGCGAATCAAGCGCACTATGGTTGATCAGACCGTAATACACTGATTCTGAAATGTATTATTGTGGGCCTCCCCAATAATACACTTGTTATGAACAAGCTCGATAAAGGGTAAGCTTGCGAAACTAGGCTATAAAATAGCAGCATAAGTCAAGTACAGCAAAATTAAGTGCGCTAGATGATGATGAAAGGAGGTACAAATTATTTAAGTTCATAAAACAACACACAATAAGCACAATAACAAAAGACTCTACAATCTCTACAATTATCAAATATGAAAGCATACCAGGTTATTAGCAAGTTCAAAATTACTAGGTTGGGGCTGAGGTCACGAACTAATAGGCACGAGCTAGAACAAGACTAGAAACGGCAGCTACAAATCACTTACGCGCATTAGCTACTCCACGAGTCAGCGCGTTCTCCACGGTCATCGCGTAAGCTTGTCCACGTCCTTGAGCAGCAGGACAGTCCCTCACTTGATGTGCTGCTGATCCACAATATAGACAGGCACCTAGCCTCTTTCTACAAACTTGCTAAGTGTGACCTTATTTTTGACAAAAGCCACAAGTGGAAGCTTGTTGGTTCTGCCCTTGAGTCTGGTGTTGGGGTGCTGTGGCTCGAGGGAGAGGACGTTGGGTTTGTTGCGGGGCCCTCTGCTGTGGTTGGAATGGGCGTTTGTGGGGTCCCATACTTCCAGTATCTCTTTCCCGCTTTAGTCTAGGTCCCATGTCTCTTTCAACACCTTGTGCCACGCTCAAGATTTCTTCGTATGTACGAGCTCGGCTAGTGGTGACAGCAAGGCGAATATCAGGAGACAACCCCTTCTTAAATCTACGGGCTCTATCTTCAGGGGTACGAACCATATATTCTGCAAAGTGGCTCAGTCTGCTAAATTCAGCAGTGTACTCATCAACAGAAAGATTTCCTTGTTCCAGCCTCTCGAATTGACTTTCGAGAGCTTCTCGAGCTACCTCGGGATAGAACTTCTTCTTGAACAGCCTCTTAAAATCCTCCCAAGTGAGCTCAGGAGCAGATAATTGAGGTTCATCTCTAAACCAAGTCCGAGCTATGTCGAATAGTTGCAGGCTTGCAGATTCCACCTTAAGATCATCAGGGACCCGAGCAGTTTTCAGGAGTCGCTCCACATTCTCTATCCATTCATCGGCATAGAGAATACCTTTCGTCCCATAGAATTCCAAGGGTCCAAGGTTCTTGAAGTCCTTGGCACTTCCTGGCCTCTTTTGTGGTGCCTCCTGGGACCGAAGAGCATCTGAAAGGCTAGTTCGTAGCAGGGCAGTCTGTTCCTTCTGGGATTCTATGAGTCCCTGGAATACTCCGAGTAGCTGTGCCCCATACATAGTAACTGTCGGAGTAGTTGGAGGCGGAGGGAGCGCAAGGGTTTCAGGCACAGTCTGCTCGGCGGGTTCGGATGTGCCTCCTACGGTATTCCTTGTCTGAACCATTCTGAAAGGTTAAGGGATAGGAGGATTAGAATAGATTACTTGGAAGTCAAGGACGATAGAAAAATTGACTAGGAATGATATCAAGATTTGAAATAAAAGATCCTATCCTGTGAATGAGCTTTTCCTAAAATCCTCAATCTTATTTCATACTCTGTCCTAGGATATTATCCTATTTAAGGATTCTAGACCTGCATGGGCCACCACAAAAATGTATCATGACCCGCACCCGGATATTCGGGCACGAGTTCGTGAGTACGTCCAGCCTACGCCGCAGTGTCGATGGTAGTACGCTGTCTAGGTCATATTCACAGTTAAATTAAAATCTAACTCATTCACAATAATTAAATAGGCAAGAATAATAACAGAAAATAGGAATGCTAAGATTTCATAAGACAAATTGTGACAACAAATCCACAGTTTATTACAGAACCAGAAGATAAATCGGGGACAAACCCGATTACTATGCTGAAAGAAAATACTAGCCAACTGGCTAACTACTCCTCAAAAGTAGTCTCCTGAGTAGGAATAGGATCCTCGAATGTATCATCTGCTACACCATATGGGCCATAAAAGGTGGGGACATAGTCCTCATCATCGCCTAATATCAACGGATCCAGTCAGGAAAGGAGCAAAGTACCAATACACAACAAAGCTTAAACTAAATATTTATGACAAGTAGTGAAAACTGACTAAGTATCATGTTAAGAATATGCATAATAAGTAGTAAAATTAACTAAGAGTTAATTGCTGTAAATCAGGGATATGAGTAAAACAGGAATATAATAAAACAGGAAGAAAATGGAACTACAACAAGTCAAGAACTATGTGTGTGAAATTGTGTATTTAGAATACATAGTTGGCATGTAGGGGTTATAAGGCTAATAAGGCACGCCATAGGCGGCTAGCAGTCAGGAATAATCAAGTATAAGGCTGAGGGTACAGTCGCGTACCCACAGCTAGCAGTCACGACAGGGGAAAAGGTAAACTACATGCCTCCTAGTATTCTCCCACCCGACACGAAAAGTAAGACATGAAATCCAATGTTCTAACACTACGTGTAATCATCCAATAGTACTAGTAGAGCAAAGAATTAATTATCACAATATAAAGAATAAACTTGAAGTGCAGGTACTTGTCTGATGTTTGGATTCCAACTACGGTTCTGTTCTCGGAAAATTTCTAGAAATGTCTTCGGATGCTGAAATAAATATTACCATCATGCTCAGAAGATATCAAATAGCTAGAAACGCCTGTCCTTGAGTCCAATTTGGAGACAAGGGCAAAAACGACAATTTTGGATCAAAACGGGATCCGCATGTGGGCCCGCTTTGCACCGAAAAACATGTCAGGGTCAAAGTTCTCCAAATTTACCAAACTTAGTGTCAACAGGTCAGGAACGATGCTACGAACCCAACGAAACTTTCAGAATTGGATTCTGATGAGTCGATCACAAAATCGCCCGTCGAGCGGGGCTTGTGGGGCCCACAACACGCGATTTCGTCAACGTTCTCAGAATCGAACCAAACTTGGGTCACAGGACCAGCGTATCGCTACGAGTCCGATGGCGCAAGTTTCGTTTCAATCCGACGTGTGTACAGAAAGTTAGGGTATGATTCAGAAAAGGCGGATACGGGACGTTGTCCGCGGATACGCGTTGATCCCGGTGTGCACGCACACCCGAATCGACTTCCGCGAAATCTCACACATCCGTATCAGCGACGCGCACATATCTGTGAAGACCGTGCGCGACCAAGTCGTCCCGTTTGGCGGGGCGTACCCAGTTCCGGGGTGAATCGGGTCGTTGTTTTTCCTGTTTTTGGATCGCGGTGTGCGATCACCACAGGACGCGATGTCCCGAGCAGGTTGCACGGCACCGAGAGGGTCACGCAGGGTTCGCGATGCAATAGACAAAATTGAAATCAGAGCTACGAGCAAGAAGTTACAAGTACCTGAACAGAGCTTAAAAATAGCGATCTCCATGTCCGTCTCGTGTCCTGGACACTGTGTCCAAACCGTGTCCGAGCTAGGGCATCCGTGTCAGGCCGCTAGGAGTGGGGGTTCTGGTCAGCTGAGGTCGGCGGAAGCGCGGGGAGGTCCAGGGCGGCCGGCGACTGGAGCGGGCGGGGAAAGCTGCTGCTACTACGGCTGGGGCTTGTGGCCGAGCGGGGAAGGAGGAAGGAGAGGGGCCTGGGCTGCCGTCGGCGGAGCTGGTGGGAGGCGGCTGGGCCGGGGTTTGTCGAGGGTGGTCGGGGCATCGACGGCGGGCTGGGCACGGCGAGGGGGGAGGGATGCACTGCGGTGGCGGCGGAGGAAGGGGCTGGCCGGGCTAGGGTTTGGGGTATTTGTAGGGGGAGGAGGAGGTCGGGGAGCCCGGGCAAGGCGGCGAGGGTGGCGGACGTGGCCGAGGGTGTGGGGACGCGTGGCCGCGGGCAGCGCCGGGAGACGCGGGCGACGCGGGGGATGCGGCAGCCGAGCGGAGCGTGGGTCGTGGGGAGGGGGTGGTCAGGCGGGTCGCGGGTGCGGGTCGGGTGCGGGTGGACCCGACCCGACCCGTTAGGATAGTGGACTGGGCCGGTTCGATGGGCTGGGCCGGACTGAGGGTTTGGGTCGGGTTTGGGTTTAGGATTAATAATAAATAAATAAGTAATAATTGTTTTCAGGTGTTTTAAATTAGGTCCGGGCCCAATAAATTCCAGAAAAATTATCCTAAGTCCAGTTTTTCATTTTACACCCAAAAATATTATTTTCATAATATTTTAATACTATTTATTATCAATTAAAAATCATTTAATAATAAAAAAAATCCTGAATTTAATTACAAAAAATTCCCAGAAAATTCCAGAAAATTGTGAAAAAATCCAAGTTTAATATTTTTGAAAAATCAGGGGTTTACATATATACACACACGAAGTAGAATAATGAGGTTAGTTCTAAGATTAAGTCATGATACTCTCCAACCAAATCTCCCATCAAAAATAGACTTAGTGGATCCAAAAGTGAATCGGGGCTGGTATCAATCTTGTATACGGGTCTTAGCACGGGTCCATGACAATTGCTAATGTGTCCACTGGTCTCGAATAGTCTCCCATAATAAACATGATTATAATTAAATAAATATAACATATTTAACAGGAATCAACATGTAAATACAGCATGAATACATCTACAGGAAAAAATTTAAATATCACAAATTCAAGAATACCAAATCTGAGAACGAATGTGACAAAGACATCAAATGATAGGACAAGAAAGAGCAAGGACGAAAATTGTTGATAGTTCAAGCTCGGTGTCGAAGAAGGCGAATTCAGAATATCAAAGGAAACAATTTTAATTGAGATTCCTAGAACAAGATACCCCACAAGTCTGAAAAGACAAACCTGCATGGGCTACCACTAAAATTTTGTCACATTCCAGAACAAGAATACTGGAGAGAGAGGAGTGACTCAGCCAACCATACCTTGCGGAATACCGAAGTAACCCGTAATGTGCTAAGGTTGTCTAGAGACAAGGGGGTGCATACTATAATCAAGTCACCTAGGGTCAAGGATCTCTATGTCTCAAACATCAACCTAGAAACAGTAAGAATGGGCATGAAAGATAAAGCAGTTAGGCATCCCTAACGCTCTAGCAGAATGATCATGAAACTAGTTATACATGATGGTACACTAGTACATTGCCAATGGTACATGACTGTAAGTCAGCCGCGGTCTGAAAAATATACAATCATGTAGAGGAACTAATGTCAAGATAAACCAGTTAGCAAGTGTCGTCGGCTAAACCCCAAAAGGTAATACAAAACGATATTCATAGTGGGAGAGAAGAAACCCACTCAAGTTTCTTAGAGGACATCCTCCTGGTGTGCGCCATCGGTCAGATACAGGACAGGATCCTCGGGCTCTGCTACTAAACCTGGTCAAACAAAACCAACGGGGCCAGGCCACGAGAGCAAGTACCACAAAGGAGCACAAGTGAATGAAGCAAAAACCAATAAAGTACATAAAATAGGAATCCGTGCCACAACTGCAAGCGTATGACCTTTCATCGGAGCAGTATGACACATCTACAACCAAACAAGGACAAGAGGTGTTGCACTACTATGAGATAGGGTATGACTCACCAATTATGAACACAATAAAGATATAACACATCAATAAGAATCCAGAACACACATGCCATAATATAAGCTATGATAGATACATATACATAGTATGTAGCTTCGGTCCATGACCTATTGTGATACATTGGCGCAACCCTCCAACCAAACAAGGACAAGGGTTGAACCGTTACACCATAATAGCTCATGTCCCTAAACTACCAGCACATGCACAGAGAGTTAAGTTATAATGAAAAATTATTTGTACGGCTTGCTACTCTGGAGTCTGAGTTATCTCAGATTAGATGCATAAAGAAATCCTCAGATCGTGAGCTATTTAGTGGGCTAACCGAGCCATAGAAATCACATAACATTTATATATTATGTATCGGTCCCTCGTAAGGCCACCGTGCTAGATCATATAGAACGTATTGTATAATATAAGTATTCGGATATTGCCATCCACTAGTGCGGACGTGATCAATATCCATGGGGGTCAGCCTTGCACGTCATGACTATTGTCTGAGGTGGCTAATGTGCACAATCTTGGGTTTCATCCCTCCCAATGCTCTAGCAATTTTAGTTGCCTAGATTAACCCTATGGTTATGTTGGGAATCACATGGCGTGGTCACATGATCAATCCTCCTATATGTCGTACCTTTGTACGGTCCACGCTAGATACGAATCCACTTTGTTACTCGATAGCTCAAACTGGATTCACCCGAACGTGATACAACAATCAATCAAGTCCTAGCCATGCTTTGGTAGTTGACTCACATACCATGCCCGTACTGGAAAATAATTTAATAATATCATATTTCGCGTAATATAGGAGGCATTCTCGATGCACAACCTGAAACATGTAATCTCATAGCACGTAACAAGTTATGATGTACCTTAGTGCACATTATAATAGGGTTGCACCTTAGTGCACCTTATAACACATGTACACGTAGCACGTAGTAATTGTATCAGCACAGATACAAAAAAGTGGGTCAAATTACCAAACTTACAGTTGGTCGTTTGAGCATTATCATATTGAATCACTTTGTTCACATAATCAGGTATATATGTTATCAGTCAAATGGAAGCCTCACTTTATGTGAAATCCTCGAATTAATTATTATGCCGTCAAACATGAGTAAGGGGGGAAAGTGTGAACCACTCTAGAGCAGATCCACAATCCTTAAACCAAACAAGGACCGGGATTGCAGATTGTCTCCCAAGCAGAACTACGCCCCTCACTCTATCCGACGAACAAAAAGATAAGTTAATCTACTAATCTGAGTTTACTCTGGGTTACCACATGGTCTACTCATCATATAATCATATTATGCACATAGTTAGAACGTTGTCATCATAATGCCATGCGACATGCTCTCGTGCTCGAAACGTATCAGGATAATCGTATTGCTAATATGAGATATATAAACGATGTTATTATTAGACATGTGAAAAAATATAAATTATATTGACTAAAATAATTCAATTTTAATATACATGTCCAGAAAATACTAGACTAGAAATATACGACTCACGTAGCTGGATAATCATATCTGTGGTAGGCCCTCCCGGAATACGTCCATCATTTTGGGTACCCATCTGCAATATTTAATACTTAGTGTTAAAATATATAATCAAATATTTAGTGTTAGCATGGCTACTATCATGAGGATTACAATTATAATAGTTAAAATAGTAATCGTTACTTGAATGACATGATTACAATTATAGTTAAAAATATTACATACCTTTCTTCTCGTTCTCCTTCTCTTCTCTTCTCTTCTATTCTCTGCTTACTTCCTCCTTCTCTTCTCTGCTTGTTCTTCTTCTTGACTTCCTGCATCATTTCTTCCTCCCTCCCTCTCCTTATACTAAGAACACACCAACACCCACTAACCATATTAAACCAACTACCCACATTTAAACCGACCATTGACTAAACCACATTTAAACGAACACAAACCAAAACACAACCACCCACTTAAACCCACCCACCCGACCGAATGGAGCATATTTTCGCCAACTCAGTTGGAGAAAATCCAACCCTTCCCGCCTAAAATTCGAATTTTCGTCAACTGGGTTACCGATATGTATCGAAATTTTAATTTTTTTAAAATTCTATCGTTATACTTAATTAATATAAATTTATTATCGGTACAGTAAATTTTCTAAAGTATTATATTAAAATATCTACTTTGTGGTATAGTCAATGTATGACTATATTTACTAGTCAAAAAAATAACAACATATATATATATATATATATATATATATATATATATATATATATATATAAGGGCAATGCTATGCCTACAACCAAATGCTTACAACCTTCTTACAATCGCCACGTGGCAGTCGTCCATTGGAGGAGAAGGAAGAGGTGGGGCCGATGGCTGTCCGGTTGGCCGCCACGTGACAGAAACACCACGTGGCAGCTGTTCGTTGGAGGAGAGGTGGGACCGGATGTAGCCACATAACAGGGAGGTAGAGAGGATTGTAAGAAAATTGTAAGTATTTGATAGTAAACTTAGCATTATATATATATATATATATATATATATATATATATATATATATATATATATATATATACACGTTGTACGAAAAAAAATTCATGTGTCTTAATGTGATTGTATCAATTTTTTTATACAGTCATATGTATCTAAGTTATATCCGATCTGACCCGGACAAGATTCCATGTGATGAGCAAATGATTCCCAAAATAGGAACATGACCACACATAAGCGGTCAGATGGGCTCTCACATTTAACCGTGCAAGACATACCTAAACAAAATCAAATCTTCACAGTATCGGATTCTTTTGGCACATGAATGAAAGCAGACGCGCACTGCCCCTCCGACTCATCTCTTTTCTCTCTTTATTTCACGGAGGAGACAGGGACACACACACATAGAAGAAAGAACTTCCAAAGTAACACAAAAAGCGAAAAAAAAAATATAGTGTTAAAAGAGTATTTAGCATCCAAAACAAACAAACGAAGAAAAAAGAAGGAACAAAGCAAAAAGAAATTTTGTTGCTTTTCCTTCGTCAAAGCTTTCACTATTCCGGTCTTTGTCTCCACTTTCTCTCGGTCAGCAATAAGACTTTGAAAACAAGAAGAAGTGGAGAGAGAGAGAGAGAGAGAGAGAGAGAGAGAGAGAGAGAGCACTTTCTTTGTTGCTGACTCTGACTCTGACCCTTAGCCGTGAAATCATGATACGTTAGTTGAAACAATCAAAAGATTTTGGACACACTTCCCCATGCCCATTTAAAATCCCCGTCTCCATCATCACGTATATAGTTGGGGGACCAATTGCGAAATAGGATATAAAATAAGGGTCTAGTTACAGAAATCAGCACTTTTACCACGCTTGTCCTACGCAAAGACAAATAACTGAACAAAAAACAACAAAAAACGAAACATAAGAATAATAACAATAATAAATAATAAAGCGATTCGACGGGGGTTCTTCTTCGCTGTTTCCTCCGCTCTATTAAAAACCACGAACGGGGGCTTGTCCATCGATTTCTTTCACTTCGGTCCGCCGGACCTCCCGCCGCCCGGATCGCTCCTCGACCGGACCAGACCCAAATCCGAACCTAAAACCCAAAAAGAAAGACACAAAATTAGTACAAAATAATGAACTACGGTTTCATTAACACTAATTTATCATTTATTTCTGACTAGTACATATGCCGTACCTTGCGTCTTTTTAATAGTATTAACGAAATGGTACACAAAAAATATAATGTTTATCATTTTGGTAATTGATTTTTTTTTTTTGTCGAAATGACATATGAACTTTGTATTTTTGTCTAATTAGTGTCTGAAATAAATTTTATTGATATTTTTTGATAAAAATTAATAAAAATAGACATGTGATGGTCACGTGTCCCATTTTTAATGGTTCTTTTGTCAAATTTTGAATTTTGGACTACAATTTCAGAAGTACATTAGTATTCGAAAAAAATTATTTTAAAAAAAAATAGTTAAAAATAGTAATTCAAAATCATAAAGTTGACAAAATAACCATTAAAAATAAGAAACGTGACCATCGCATGTCCATTTTTATCGATTTTTATCCAAATATATCAATAAAATTTATTTCAGTACTAATTGAGCCAAAATATAAAGTTAATGCACCATTTCGACAAAAAAAAAGTTCGATTACCAAAATAATAAACACTACATTTCTTGTATACCATTTCTATAATTAATTCTTTTATGTATATAATTATTTAACTGTTCATGTCATGTCAGATTTAATAAATAATTTTATTTATCGAATTTCAAAAGGAACCCCTATTCCCTCCGCCCCAACCGTTTGAACTCCATTTTCTGTCGTGTACAAAAAATAAACATTTTTGTCCAAAAAATAAATTGTTCAAAATAATCGACCAGTTGAAAACGATTTTCTTCAAATAAATGAAAGAAGATGTACGGTCCAACTCAAAATTTATCTTAAAATAATTGGAATAGTTGAGTATACGGAGTTGAAATTAAATTTTAATTTATTAAAAACTCAGGAACTGTGTGCACAAAATAAATAAATGAATAGAAATGGCTGGGTGCACCGACTTACCCCTATCAGAATGGAACGATCTCTTGCAGTGCGCGATCGCGCCCTCGATCCCGTCCTCGTGCTGCGCCAGCGAGTCGTCCCGCCTCCGCGGAGGCGGCGGCGGCGGAGGCGAAGGGACCGCCGCGACGGCGGCGGAGGAGGCGGACCTGCACTTCCTCATCCGTCTCCGAATTTCCGCCATGGGCGAATTACCGGCCGAGAACTGCCTGCCGAACTTCGCACCCGACGCCGGCGGCGGAGGCTCCCTGTCGCCGCCGCTCGGAGCAGCGAGCTGGCCGGAGAACCGCAGCCTGTCGCCGTACCTCTTCGACACCCGGACGTACAGCGGCTTGATCTTGCTCAAGTACTTGTGGATGACTTCGACGCCGCCGCTGCGGAGCTCCTCCTCCTCCTCCGCCTCCGGCTCGACCTTCCGGTGGCGGGAAAGGGATTTTATGCGGCTCTTGAACCGGAGCAGGAAGTAGCCGAACTTGGCGGCGAGGGGCTTGCTGGAGCTGTCGAATCGCTTGATGAAGAAGAGCCCGTCGCTGGAGGAGGAAGAAGAAGACATCCTCCTCCTGTCGTTTTCTAGAGAGAACTCGAGGTCGAAGTAGGGGCCGTCGCCGTGGTCGTCGTCGTCGAAGTCGAACTCGTCGCGGAGGAGGCGGGGCTTGGGAATGGCGGGAGGGTCCATTGTTGGGAATTCTTGGGGAATTAATAGGGAAGTAAGTGGCTGTGATATTTGGAAGTGGGGTGTTGGAAAGAACAATAGAGGGGAGCGAGGCAGTGGGTTCTTGCTTGTTTTGTCCGAGTTTGTTGGTGGCGGTGCTTCTAATTAAAAGAGTCTACAAAGTAGAAGGGAGTAGCGTGAGGGGCACGTGGGAAATTAAGTTTTCATCAAGTTAATGATGATGATGATTGTGTTTGTAGTTTAGAGCATCTCCAACCCTAGCGTTAGTATGGAAGGAAAAAAAAAGTTTTTGCCACATAGTAATGAAAATTTTCAATTAAATTTCTTTTTTTCAATATAAATATCAAATAAATTATAGGAAAATACTAAGTTTACTACCGAATGTTTACAACCATCTTACAACCCTCTCTCCTTCCTGCTATGTGGGCCACATCCGGTCCCACCTCTCATCTAATGAATGGCTATCACGTGACGCTCCTAACAAGAGGCGGTCACGGGTCCCACAAACTCCTCTCACCCAATGGACGGTCGTCACGTCGGCGCCACGTGGACGCCACGTGACGATTGTAAAATGGGTGTAAGCATTTGGTTGTAGGCGTAACATTCCTGTAAATTATACCAGTGACATAACATTAGAGCATCTCATATCCTATTGTTTTGTGTTGTAATTCCTATAAGACATTACACACAAGACAATGTCTTTCCTATGTGACAAGTTTACATTGACACAAGATAATGAGATAGAAAAATTTTCTCCAATGCAAAAGGATTGAGAAGACAATAAAAATTATTTTTTTACAACTTCTAAGACAGCTTTTTCCTCTTCTTTCTTTTTTTTATAAATATTTTTGTTCATAATTGATTATGTGGAAGTAAAGCATTGTGAAGTCCATTGTCTAGATCTAGATAATCAACTTCACATTGTCTTTAACATGTCATTGTCATGTCAACTTCATATTCATATTTTATTTCACATTTGTATTTAAGAAGAAATTTTGAAATAAGAAGTTGTAATTCCTATGTGTCAACCATTCAATAATTTTACGATCAAATTATCAATTATGAATAAAAATATTTATAAACAAGGAAGAAGAAAAAAAAAGTTGTCTTGGATGTTAAAAAAGATACTTTTTATTGTATTATCAATATTTTTTGTATTGGAGAGATTTTTTTATTTAATTATCTTTTGTGAATATAATATTGTCATCAATAAAAAATATTATTTTGTATTCTATGTTACCAAAGAATCATAACACATAACAACATAATAAGGTGGGAGATGTTCTTATATACAACTAGATGTTCACGTTACACCTCCACTGCTTGATAACTATTTCTTATTGGAATTACTTCTTATTTATATACATATCTTACATTTCTATCTTTTAATCGTGGCTTGTACGGGATATACTATATAATTAAAAAAAATTATATTTTAGAAAAAAAAAAATTTGAAATTAAATTTGTGAGAAAATTCTATAACCGTATTTTATGAATATATAATTTTTTTTGAAAATATATAACTCATATACAAAAATTATTATATTTTTAATTAATAATTAAATATATTTAATAGTTGTTGATCTTCGTTTATGATTTTGTATATTGTTTTTTCTAAGGTGATAGATTTCTATTTTTAGAGAATAGGTGAAATTCTATTGACATCATAATTTTTTTACATATTAACTACTTTTTATTATCCAAACTAAACATAATATAAACGGAAATTTTCACCGAGAGCTTAATATTTTTTTAAATTTGCAATAAAAGCATCAAACTTTCAAAAAATTTCGTGAAAGCATCAAAACGTCCTTACAAAGGGCGTTTTGAGTTTTTCCATCAAATATTATTAACACCGTTAACGGGAAAAAAAAAAATATATATATATATATATATATATATATATATATATATATATAAAACGTCCATTGGAAGGACGTTTTATAATTTTTATAAATATTTTAAACCTCTCTCCTCTCTCCTAACACTCACGGAAAAAAAAAAAAATTTAAATAAAGCTAAAACGCCCTTACAAATGACGTTTTACAATTTTGTTATTATTAAATAAAGCGAAAATCTTCTCCCGCTCGTTTCTGAAAGAAAAAAAATAATATTTTAAGGGAAAACGCCCTTAAGAAGGACGTTTTTCCTAGGATACAATCATATTAAAAAATATATTTTAAGGGAAAACGTTAGATCAAAATCATAATTACTCAAAAAAGATACAATAATGATATTCACTGCCTCGATTGGTTTCTACAACTCCTTTTGTTGTGTCCCAGCCCGCCACAATTACTGCAACGAAGATCCCTTGTCGACGGTTCTCTTGTCATTATACGATTCTTCTTCGGTCTGCCAGCTCTACGTCCAAGAAGTGGTACTCCAATTTGACCTCTTATAGGTTCACTTTGAGGATTATAGAGGACTGGAATCGGTTCCATACATGGCATGTATACAGCTCTAAGTGTTGCAACAGAAAATTCAACAGGATAAAAACTTTCAACTGGTACGTTAGAAGAATGACATGTAAAACAAGCATGTTCACATGGTAATAGAGTATGTTGCCACCGACCACATGTACAACATTTACGGTCTAGTTTAACCACATAACATCTACTTGTTTCATGATCCCATATTTCAAATTTATTATTATTAAAACGCAATAATTGAAAATGGTGTGACTCCCGTCTAATACGTGCTATAGTGTTCATCATCCTTGGACAAAACTCTGTTTCCATCTTTTCAGCATTTGTTCGATGCTTGTCGTGAAGTGTTATTATTTTTGCTCTAATACCATCAAGCAATGTTGATATAGGTTTGTCACGCAAACTTTTAATCCAATTGTTAAAATATTCAGCAATGTTCGAAGTGTTAATATCTAATCGTGGGCACGGTGCATAAGCTGTTATCCAGTGAGAAAAATTACGATTTTCATCGCTTGACCCTACAATCCAATCGAAAATATTTACATCTGCAGATTTTATTTTATCCAACCAACCATTGGCATCAACCTCATTATAAGATCGGGCAAGTTTGTCTAACCATTGTAGATATGTCGGTGTACGAGGACACATATTTTTTAAATTTTGTTTAAAATATTGAATACAAAAAAGTGGGAAGAGTTTGGAAAAACTGTTCGCATTCCACGAATTAATCCTTTCTGTTTATCAGATATAAATGAAATACTATCCCAACGTTCAAAATAAGTTTCGAAAGACATTTTTAAACAGTTTAAAAACCATGTCCACGACTCAGTATTTTCATTCTCAGCAACACAATAAGCGATAGGATATAGTTGGTAGTTTGGATCGTGGGCACAAGCAACAAATAAATTATCTTGGAATCTAGATATAAGAAAAGTAGCATCAATGCTAATAACATGTAAACAACCACTTAAGAAACCATCCATACAAGCCTTGAAACAAATAAATATTCTTTGAAAGATATTATTTTCTACAGTTTTTAAAAAATATTTGCTACCGGAATTTGTTTTCATAATTGTAAAACAATATTTCTCAAGACTACCGTACGCATCAACGTAACTGCCGTTAATATCAAATATATGCAAGTTCCCTAGCTCTCCAAGCTTTGGAATATGTAATATGTATCCGATGTTCTCTAAGTATATCGTGTAAAATGTGTGCCGGACTATACGAGTTGTTATTTCTAATTTTACCAATTATTTTATTTCTTACCCATGCGGTGGTGGCTAGTGGATGATGCCCTCCTGTAAATCCACCTAAACATGAATGTCTACCTTCAAATGTACGAATTTCAAATGTACTACCATCACCAATAGCTTTAGCGTATACTCTCCAACAACAGTTTGGAGAATCACAAGTATACACAATTCTTTGATGATTATTATGTTTAGATGAACAACTAAATTTATATGTAATTGCTAGGTCGCTAATAAAATTACGAAAATCCTTAGGAGAATCAAAATGTCTGCCAACAAATAATTCGAGAATGCAACCATGTACATTAGCATCATTATCATCTAAATAGTAATCTAAATTTTCAACCAAATCATCACTGTTTTCATCGTCAACATCATTATTTTCTGTATCAGAGTTACTCTCAGTGTGATTTATACAACTAGGACCAACATTAAAATCTTGGTTATCATTAAAATGTTCACTAGTTGATATGATAATTGTGTCGATATTTACTTGTGATGGGATGATGTAAATTTTAATACAAGCTGAAACTAAATTACTTTGAACAATAAAATTTCATATTTCTTTACAATCTACTATTATCAATGCATCTTCATAAAACCACCTTATTGTAAATTCATAACTTATGCAAAAACGATCAGAAATTGTACTACGCAAGCTAGCTAAAGTAATATTTTTATAAGTGGTTATAAGATGAGTATTACCTCCATGGTAAGATAATCCATCTAGTATACCTCCATGGTAGCAAATTATTACTAAATTTTGATCCATAGTAAAAACTTTCGTCTAAATTAAGACTTACAGAAGTTTATCAGAAAAAATGGTAGCAGAATAGAGATAAAAATTTCTTCTGACTTCGATTTAAGATAAATAGGATAAGAGAGAGTGGATGACATATAACTCATAAGTTTGGAATATATATAGAAAGTAAATCTATCCGTTAGAATATAAACGTTACCCTACTCCTACTACTACTATCTACTTCCCTAGCATAATAACGTTACCTATTTTAGCTATTGTCCTACTGCTACTGCTTCTGCTACTGCTACTATCTACTTCATAGCATAATAACGTTACCTACTTTACACGTAGTTCTATCTACTTTACTAGGAAGGAGAGATAAATGAGAGTGATAAAAGAGAGAGAGAGTAAATGTGTGAAGAGAGAGAGAGAGTGAAGTAAAAAATCAGAATATATATATATATATATATATATATATATATATATATATATATATATATATATATATATATATATTACTTTGACTAGGAGAGAGGAGAAGAGAGGATAGGAGAGAGAGAGGAGAGAGAGGGGAGCGGGCGGACAGGAGAGAGGAGAGAGAGGAGAGAAGAGAGAGGAGAGAGGGGAGAGAGAGGAGAGAAAGATATTAAAATAAATTAAAAATATAAAACGTCATTTGTAAGGGCGTTTTACCTTTTTTTTAAATTTTTTTAATGTCAAATTTTAACCGTTAACGGAGTTAACGGAAAAGTATAAAACGTCCTTACAAAGGGCGTTTTAATGCTTTTGTTGTAAATTTGGAAACTTTTATGCTTTTTTTATAAATATAGTAAACTTTTGTGCTCTGACTGAAATTTTCCGTAATATAAACTCACCCTAGAGAAACCATATCCAACACACAAAAAAAATAAATAATAATAATAATAATAATAATAATAATAATAATAATAATAATAATAATAAACACGAGAAAAATGTATTTTTTGTAACAAAGAAAAAAGAGGAAAAAAAACTTTAATTTTTTTAAAAGAGAAAAACTAAAACAAACAAACAAAAAAAGAAATGATTCCAAAAAACAAAACAAAAATAAATTAGAAAAATTGGAAGAAAAAAAAAGAAATTAAAAACATACAAAAAATAGAAGGAAAAAAACACCTTTTTTAAAGTACAATTTAAAAAACTAAAGATAAATGAAAAAAAAGAAGAAGAAACAAATGAAAATATGATGAGAAAAAAAATCAATATACCCATGGGTTGAATCCGGACTCAATCGAACCTGGACCCAAACTTAAATTAGACATGATTTCCACGGAAAACTAATATATCCATTTATTTTTAGGGAAATAGTTTTCCATGATTCATAAAAATATTATTTTCAGGGATATTCGAAAATTTTTAGAAATAAAATTTTTAACTCGCCAAATATGGTAATAAATTTTCCACCCTAAATATATCACTGAATAAAAAAAAATCGTGTACCAAATTCACCCATATGGTTTATCGAAAACACACTCCTTCCCTTAGAACCGTACTAGCATACGTCTCATCAATCCATTTTTTTGAGGTCCCATCTTAATATACACTATACTAATTGAATTATATTTATAATAAATCTATTCCAATTTTTTTACCTTTGATTAAACAAAAGTCAATTACATAATTTTTAAATTCTAATTTAAATCAATAATTATTTTCTATTTTTCTTTCACCTTTAGAAACATGAAGCATGGATATACCTTATATATTTAGAATTTTCTAAAAAATAGCTGTCTTGATTTCATATATAAATTTATACTCTCTTTTCATTGTGACATTTATATAAATGAAACATATATTTACCATATTCGTCGTCATTCGATTTACTCATATATTTAAAACTTGATCATTCTTTATTCTTTTGTTTTGATCATTCTTTATTCTCTTTATCTTCTGTCGAAAAAGATTATGCTGGTTTGTTATATAGATACATTCTAACATGCGTATGTAGGAATCAAGCATGAGAGAGAGAGAGAGAGAGAGAGAGATATTTTTGCATATATATAATGTATACTATGTTGAAAAAACTTGTAAAGAATACAAATTGAAAGATCTAAAATTAAAGACAGAAAATAGTAGAGGATTCGTGACACGTTACACGCTGTCATTAGAATAGAATTTCGTCCCACGAACAGTGTAGTGGGATCCTGGCGATCTATCCCCGAGATACAACGAATCCTTTGATCCACTTCACCGTGCACCCGGTGGCGAATTCCACGAACGATCACAACCTTGTCCGAAGAAAAGAGATTGGACGGAAGAGTTTTTGGAGGAATTTAGGTTATGGTATTTTTTTTTTTCCCGTATCTGTACGATTGTTCTTTCCTTCCGAACATAGAGCGAGAGAGAGAAAAGAAAAAAACAGATTTCTGTTTCTCAGATCTCAGGATCGTGTCCTGGATATATCTCTCACGTAACATTTTCCACTCTTTCCGTAACGGAATTACGTGAGAACGGTTCCGCGGAAGACCAGTAACCCACCAGACCAAACAAACAAAAATAAAAAAAATAAAATAAGTTGAGAAATTACCTTTGTACCCATGTTTGTTCCGCGGCGCGCAAGTGTGCAAAGTTGTAAACCCCCTGAATTTTCAAAATTATTAAAACTTGGATTTTTCCCAATTTTCTGGAATTTTTTGGGAATTTCTGTAATTAAAATCAAGGTTTTAATTATTAAATGATTTTTTAATTGTTAACAAATAATATTAAAATATTATGAAAATAACATTTTTGGGTGTAAAATGAAAAACTGGACTTAGGGTAATTTTTCTGGATTTTTTGGGCCTCAGACCTATTTTTAAATGCCAAAAAATTATTTTTATTAATTAATTAATTAATTAACTGTTTATTATTATTATTATTATTATTATTACATTTATTTTATTTTTGGGCCGGCCCGGCCCAGTGGACCGGCCCAGCAGCCCAGCCCCCAGCCCATCCCCTTACCGGGTCGGGTCGGGTCTGCCGAACCCGACCCGTCCGTCTCAGACCCGGTCCCCCTCTCCCCACGCCGCCCGCGTCCCGCGTCGGCCACCCCGCGCAGCGCCGCGCTTCCCGGCCACGTTCCCCCGCTCCGCTCCGCCTTCTACGCCCTCGCCTCCGCCCTTCCCGCCTCGACTCCGCCTCTCCCGGCGGTTCCCTCCCCTATAAAAGCCGAGCCACTCCGGCCACCATCTCCCCAGAACCTCCACCACTCGCCACCGTGCTGCCGCCTGAGCCAGCAGCCCCGGCCAGCCCCCAACGCCGCCGTCCTCCTCCCTTCTCCCCTCCTCGAGCACCGCCTCCGGCTCCCCCGAATGGCACAGCAGCCGCAGCAGCAGCTGTTCGAGCCGCTCCGGCGCCGCCGCCGTCAGTCCGACCCGCCGCCGCCTCCTCCAGCGAGCGCCGCCCTGCCCTAGCCCGGCCGGCCTCCTCCGCCGCCCAAGCCGCCGTCCTCGCCGGAGAAACCCTAAACCCTAATTTTTTTTCCCAATTTTGTGTCGGCGTGTCGGACACGACACGGACACGGAATTTTTCCGGTTTTTAGACCCAGTTCAGATGCGTGTAGTTTCTTGCTCGTAGCTCGGATTTCAATTCCGTAAATTGCGTTGCGAAGCCTATATGACCCTCTCGGTGCCCGGACAAACCGCTCGGGGCATCGCGTCCTGTGGTGATCGCACACCGCGATCCAAAAACAGGAAAAACCAGACCCTATTTCACCCCGGAACTGAGTACGCCCCGCCAAACGGGACGACTTGGTCGCGTGCGGTCTTCACAGATACGTGCGCAGCGTTGATACGGACGTCTGGGATTTCGCGAAAGTCGATTCGGGTGTGCGTGCACACCGGGATCAACGCGTATCCGCGGACACCGCCCCGTATCCGCCTTTTCTGAATCAAGCCCTAACTTCCTGTACACATGTCGGATCGAGACAAAACTTGCGCCATCGGACTTGTAGCGATACGCTGGTCCTGTGGGTCAAGTTTGGTTCGATTCTGAGAACGTTGACGAAATCGCGTGTAGTGGGCCCCACAGGCCCCGCTCGACGGACGATTTTGTGATCGGCTCATCGGAATCCAATTCTGGAAGTTCCGTTGGGTTCGTATCATCGTTCTTGACCTGTTGACACTAAGTTTGGTGAATTTGGAGACCTTTGACCCTGACACGTTTTTCGGTGCAAAGCGGGCCCACATGCGGACCCCGTTTTGACCCGAAACTGTCGTTTCTGTCCTTGTCTCCAAATTGGACCCAAGGACAGGCATTTCTAGCTATTTGATATCTTTTGAGCATGATGGTAATATTTATTTTAGCATCTGGACTCATTTCTGGAAATTTTTCCGAGACACAAAACTGTAATTGGATCCAAACATCAGGCAAGTACCTGCACTTCAAGTTTAAATCTTTATATTATGATAATTAATTCCCTGCTCTACTAGTACCCTTGATGATTACTCGTAGTATTAGAACACTGGATTTCATGTCTTGAATACTGGTTTTTCATGTCTTGCTTTCGTGTCGGGTGGGAGAATACTAGAAGGCATGTAGTTTACCCTTCCCCCTACCGTGTTTAATAGCTGTTGGTGCGCGACTGTACCCTCAGCCGGATCTCGATTATTCATGTTTAATAGCCGTCTATGATGGCCGGATTAGCCTTATAAACCTCTACATGCCAACTATGTATTCTAAAATAAACACAAGTTCACACACATAGCTTCTTGTCTTGTTATAGTTCTTGTTGGCTGTTGTAGTTTTATTTTCTATCTCATATTACTCCTGCTTTCTCATATTCCTGTTTATAGCATTAACTCTTAGTTATTGTTGTTTCTTTTATGCATATTCTCAATATGTTACACAATCAGTTTCTGTTTCCAATTGTCATAAATGTTTAGTTTAATCTTGTTGTGCTTTGTGTACTTTGCTCCTTTCCTGACTGGATCCGTTGATTTAGGCGATGATGAGGACCTTGTCCCTACCTATTATGGCCACTATGAGTTAGCAGGTGACCCATATGAGGAGCCAGTTCCCACCCAGGAGGTTACTTCTGCAGAGTAGTTAGCAGTAGCTACTTATTTATTTCCTTTCAGCATATACTCGGGTTTGTCCCCGATTTATCTTCTAGCTTTGTATTAACTATGGATCTGTTGTCACAACTTGTTTTATAAAAGTTAGCATTCCTATTTTCTGTTATTTTTCTTGTCTATTTATTGTGGATGAGATAGATTTAAAATTACTCGTGAGTAAGACCTAGACAGCGTACTACCGCTGACACTGCGGCGTAGGCTGGACGTGCCCACGTACTCGTGCCCGAATATCCGGGTGCGGGTCGTGACAAAAGTGCTTAGTGCGCGACTAATAAATGCGTAAAAATACGCATTAAATCGTGCACCTGCTCGCGGGTTGGATGAGATCTAGCCCATCCCCTACAAAGCCCACTTACCCACTAAGAGAGGTAAACAATATATGGAAAGGAGAATGACTTCTCCTTTCCCATGTGGGACTAAACAAAAGAGTTGCCTTTATTGAATCACATGGGTAAACAAATCTAACAATCTCCCACATGATTCAATAAGCGAACAAAGAAGTTATAGCACGATAGGACATATAGAAAGGAAAACAAGATATGAACAATCACATTGTGTATCAGAGGAAGGTGTCTTCCGGATTTGAACCTTCTCTTAGTGTTATACATCTCATCTATACAGACATAAAGTGACTTAAGTCTTGAACTTAGGATCTTACTTGTACAAACTCAACATACACACAAACACATTATAGGCATTTGATCGTATCAACAATTGTGCACTTTTTGGCTATGTGCTATCTTGATTGCTTAAGAGCTCTAGAGAACAGGCCGAGTTCCCATAGAAAGCGGCCCAACTTTTACTCTTAAATAGGTGAATCTTTCTAGGTATTTTGCAATTTATATACCCTGCTTTACAAGCCACAAATTCATTAAGATTTTACAATCACCATTTTATTTATTGCAGATCAACACTATACAGTAGAGGAATTGTTCTTTACAATTACTATCATATAGTGTTTTCAGTCACACATCAATTTTGTTGTTACCCATTGAACCTTTTCTTGGTGTTCCAATCAAATGTTGGGTTGCCTTTGAGGTGACTCAATCTATGAGCTTTAATCCCATTTCTCTTGCCGTATCCAACACAAGTCTCCTTGAGAGCCCTTTAGTTAGAGGATCTGCTAGAATGTTCTTTGATCTGACGAAGTCAATTGCAATTACTCCACTGGATCGCAATTGCTTCACCCGATTGTACCTCAGACGTATATGTCTGAATTTTTTATTATAACTTGTCATTTGAGCCTTTGCTATTGCAGCTTGGCTATCACAGTGTACATGGATATCATGAACTGGTTTGCTCCACAGAGGAATATCTGTTACCAGATTTCTAAGCCAGTATGCTTCCTCACTGGTGAGTTCAAGAGCTATAAATTCTGCCTTCATAGTAGATTTAGAAATACAGGTCTGTCTAGTAGAGTTCTGTTAGGCCCCAGTCACAAAATGTCGAGGGACTGGACACGTGGCAATGGCCAGCAGCACGCACCGATGGATAATCCAATTTAATGGAACCATCAGGACGTACTTAAGCTGTAAGTAAGGTCTACTACACAAGTCACACTAATCTCATCCATAAAGATAAAGAAATATATTGCATACTGAATGGAAATAAGTAGCAACAACAATCACAGCAAGTCAGTCGGAGCAACAATCCGACCTAAGTCTGAAATAACTGGCTCTATAGGCCAGGAACAAAAGATATAAACATGAAATAAATAAATGAATACTGGGACAGGCACTCAGGAGAAGTCCTCGGCAGTCATCTCGTCTTCAGTATTCGGTTCAGCTCCAGCAATAGCTTCAGCTCCAGTCCCGTATATCTCGGGATACTGCTCCTCAGCTAAACCTGGGGACATAATCCATTCCAGGTCCTCAGTGGACATAGCAAGGCACAAGATAAAAATAAGCCAACTGAATAAGCAGTGCAATAAATAAATGAACAGCAGGGTAAACTAAGTAACCATCTATGTGATATGCAAATGAGAGCAACACTAGTACTCAGGCTGAGACCGCTACAAGCTCTGTGTCGGGGAGCCGGTAGCAGTAATAACACGTAAAGGGTCTAGCTCTGCTGGAGAGTCTACAACCTCACAATAATAGTAGATATATATATAGAATAGCCTGTAGCCTGTGTGTCTCTCCCCACCCAATGTAATCACGCAAGCCATGACCATAACGTCTCATGTCCATGTCAGCGGGATTATAACTAATGCAACAAGTCATACTGTCTATAAATAAATAACTCTGTCAAGTCCTGTATCCTATTCAGAATCCCCACGAATAACTCAGAAAGATTCTGTCCATGATAGTGTCAAGTGTCCTGGGTTGTAGGGTACTTGATAGGTCAAGTACAAAATAAGGGGATCGTAAATCCATCTCTAAATGACGAACCCAACACCGCGTACGGTGTCAGTACCCGACTATGATCGGGCACTAGGTACGTCGTACGTTTCCTAGGTTTAAGCATTTTAAAACAGTTTATATGAATTTTACAAGACATCCAACAGAGTATTTTTATCAGAAAATATAAAAATAATGACTGCAAGATTGGCAAGGTGCACTTGCCTGAGGTTTGAATTTCACTTAGGTCCTGGTTTCGGAAATTTCCAGAGATGTCTCCGAAAGCTGAAATAAATAGTTCCATCATGCTCAGAAGGTGTCAAACAGCTAGAATCGCCTGTCCTTGGGTCCAATTTGGAGACAAGGGCAAAAACGGTAATTTCGGGCCAAAACGGGGTCCACCGGTTGGCCCGCTTTGCACCGAAAAATGTGTCAGGGTCAACGGTCTCCAAATTCACCAAACTTAGTGTCAACAGGTCAGGAACGCTGATACAAACCCAACGAAACTTTCCGATTTGAATTCCGATGAGCCGATCACAAAATCGCCCGTCGAGCGGGGCCTGTGGGGCCCACGACACGCGATTTCGTCAACGTTCTCAGAATTGGACCAAACTTGACCCACAGGACCAGCGTATCGCTACGAGTCCGATGGAACAAGTTTCGTCTCGATCTGACGTGTGTGCACGAAGTTAGGATGAAATGCAGAAAAGGCGGATACGGAGCGATGTCCGCGGATACGCGTTGATTTCGGTGTGCACGCACACCCGAATCAGCTTCCGCGAAATCTCACACGTCCGTATCAACGCGTGATAACCAAGTCGTCCCGTTTGGCGGGACGTACTCAGTTCCGGGGTGAAACAGGGTCTGGTTTTTTTCCTGTTTTTGGATCGCGGTGTGCGATCACCACAGGACGCGATGCCCCGAGCGGTTTGTCCGGGCACCGAGAGGGTCATACAGGCTTCGCGTAAAAATTTACGGAATCGAAAACAGAGATCCGAGGTGCAAGTTACGAGTACCTGAAGGGGACCCGGGGGACCGGGGTTTTTTCGAGTCCGACACGCCCCTGTGTCCTGGACGCTGTGTCATCGTGTCCAGCGGCGTGTCCGGCCTAGGGCTGGGTCTGCTGCACCGTGGTGGCCGGAGAGGGGCTGGGTGGCGTCGTCGGGCTCGGGTGAGGGCGGCGCTGGCCGTCGGTCAACGGCGGGCGGAGGAGTTCGGTCGGCCGCTGGGTGAAGAGGGAGAAGGGAGGAAGGGCTCGGGCCCTGGCGGCTGCGGGAGGAGGTGCTGGAGTGAGGTCGGGGTGTCTCACGGCGGAAGGAGGCCGGCTCGGGCGGCTCACGGTGAGCTGGTGGCGGCGGCGACGCTGGTCTGAGGGGACGGCGGCTAGGGGAGGGGGAATTAGGGCTCCGGCGGGGGGTTTGAGGGAGGAGGAGACCGGAGGGGTCTTTATAGGGTCGGGGCTGGGGCGATCGTGGCCGGGGGAGTCGGTAGAGGAGGAAGACGTGGAGAGTGGCCCCTCCGGCGGAGGCGGCGGGGGCCAGGTCGTGGCTGAGGGACGCGGTCTCCGCCGATCGTGGGGGAGAGGGATTGGGGACGGGTCTGGGTCGGTGAGGGTTCCGGGTTGGGCGGACCCGCCCGACCCGCTAAGTCCGGGTTGCGGGCTGCTATAACGGGCTCGGCCCACTGGGCCGGGCCGGGCCCCTAAAAATAATTATTAATAATAAATAACAGTAATAAAAACATTTAATTAATAAATAATTTAGAAAAATAGTTTTTAGGCTTTTAAAAATAGGTCCGATGCCCAATAAAATCCCAGAAAATTACCCTAAGTCCGGTTTTCTATTTTACACCATAAAATTATATTTTTATTTTATTTTAATGCTGTTTATTGGCAATTAAAAATTTCAAACTCACTACAGGGCCTATGTAAATTTCTGAAAAATTATATTTTAAATCCCAAAATTGATTTTAAAAAAAATCTCTAAAATTTAGGGTGTTTACAATCTACCCCCCTTAAGAGGATTGCGTCCTCGCAATCGAAGGGTAAACTATAAAGACAAGATTTACAGAATTAAAGAATGCTTAGGTTCTACCTGATTCTGCAAATAGGTGTGGATAACGCTGCCGCATAACATCTTCTCGCTCCCAGGTCGATTCGCCAGGAGAGTGCTGTTTTCAAGCTACTCGAACCAGCCTGATTGTCTGCCCTCGCAGTGTCTTCTCACTGGTGTCGAGTATACCCACTGGCTGCTCTTCGTATCTCAGGCTTGGTCCCACTGAAATCTCAGAATGATCAACCATATGGCTTGGGTCCGTCACATATCTCCTCAGTTGTGAGACGTGGAATACGTCATGCACTCCATCTAAGGATGGAGGTAATGCAAGACGGTAAGCCACCTCACCAATGCGCTCCAAGATATCAAATGGCCCAATGTACCTTGGGCTTAACTTGCCTCTGCTGCCAAATCTGATAGTACCTCTAGTGGGCGAGATCCTCAAAAATACATGCTCTCCTTCCTTGAACTCCAGGGGTCGTCGGTGTGCATCGGCCCAATGCTTCTGTCTATCCTGGGCTGCCCGGAGATGGTTCTGAATTTGTTTTACTTTCTCTACTGTCTCTGTTACTAACTCTGGACCCAGTATTTGACGTTCGCCAATGTCGCTCCAGCATATTGGAGATCTGCACTTTCTTCCGTACAATGCCTCGAAAGGTGCCATCTGAATGCTTGCCTGATAGCTATTGTTGTAGGAGAACTCCACTAAATGCAGGTGATCTTTCCAAGATCCTCCGAAGTCCAGTATACAAGATCGCAGCATATCTTCTAGGATCTGAATTGTGCGCTCTGACTGTCCGTCTGTCTGAGGATGATAGGCAGTACTGAACTTGAGCCTGGTGCCGAGACTCTCTTGCATGCTTCGCCAAAAGTGAGAAGTAAATCTCGAGTCTCGATCTGATACAATACTAACCGGCACTCCATGTAATTTTACGATCTGACGCATATACATGTCGGCTAGTACTTCTGTGGATTGTTCAACTCTGAACGGCAAGAAGTGAGCTGACTTAGTGAGCCGATCCACGATGACCCATACTGCATCCTTACCACTAGGGCTTCTTGGAAATCCAGTGACAAAGTCCATGGTAATATGCTCCCACTTCCATTCAGGGATGGGAAGTGGCTGCAATATACCTGCAGTCCTTTGGTGCTCGGCCTTCACCTGTTGGCAGACTAAGCATTTTGCCACGAAGCGGGCAATTTCTCTTTTCATTCCATGCCACCAGTAATATTGTCTTAGGTCCCGGTACATCTTGGTTCCTCCTGGATGAACCGAGTATATGGAGCTATGGGCTTCTGTCATCAATTCCTGCCTTAATTCTCCATTTGGAACACATAGGCGATTTCCGCACCTTAATATTCCGTCCTCGTGGATGCGAAGTCCCGTCTGCAGGCCTGCTTCTGTTCTCTCTTTCAGCCTTCGGAATCTGGCATCATTAGGCAAAGCTTCCTTGATTCTCTCCACCAGCGATGACTTCACTTCGAGGTTAGCCAGTAAACCATTTTATCCAGGTAGAACAACCTCTATCTGAAGATCTTGCAAGTCTTGTAATAGCTGGGGCTGCTCCGTTAAGAAATAAGCCGAGGATTTTCTGCTGAGGGCGTCGGCTACAACATTTGCTTTCCCCGGGTGGTACTGTAGATCGATGTCAAAGTCCACCATCAACTCAAGCCAACGCCTTTGCCTTATGTTGAGCTCCTTCTGTGTATAAACATACTTCAAGCTCTTATGATCAATGAATATCTCGACCTTCTCTCCATACAGATAATGTCTCCAGATCTTCAATGCAAAAATCACTGCAGCTAGCTCCAGGTCGTGCGTTGGGTAGTTCTTCTCGTGGACCTTCAGCTGCCTCGATGCATAAGCGATAACCTTGCCATGTTGCATCAAGACATAACCTAGTCCACTACCGGACGCATCACTATATACAACAAAACCTCCTGACCCTGAGGGAAGAGTCAAGACTGGTGCTGTTGTTAGACGCCTCTTCAATTCTTCAAAGGCATGCTGGCATTCTTCCGTCCATATGAACTCCTGATCCTTCCGTGTCAGCTTAGTCATCGGCTCTGCAATTCTTGAAAAATTTTCTACGAACCGCCGGTAATACCCAGCAAGTCCAAGAAAACTTCTCACTTCCGCAACAGAGGTAGGGGTAGGCCAGGTTTCTATAGCAGTAACTTTTTCTGGGTCCACAGACAGTCCTTCACCCGAGATAATATGCCCTAAGAATGGCACCTTGTCCATACAGAACTCACATTTGCTGAGCTTGGCATACAACTTCTCCCTTCTCAAGGTTTCTAGCACAATTCTAAGGTGTTCCTCGTGCTCTTCGTGGTTCTTAGAGTAGATTAGGATATCATCAATGAACACCACCACGAACTTATCCAAGTACTGATGGAAGACCCCGTTTATCAAACTCATAAATACGGCGGGTGCGTTGGTTAAACCAAACGGCATAACTAGGAACTCATAATGCCCATACTTAGTTCTGAAGGCCGTCTTTGGGATATCTTCCTTCTTCACCCTAATCTGGTGATAACCGGATCTAAGGTCAATCTTTGAGAATACCTTAGCACCACTCAATTGGTCAAACAAATCATCAATGCGTGGTAATGGGTACCGGTTCTTAATAGTTACAGCATTAAGGGCTCTGTAATCAATGCACAGCCGTACAGATCCGTCCTTCTTGGGTACAAAAAGTATAGGTGCTTCCCATGGTGAAACACTGGGCCGGATAAATCCTTTCTCCAGAAGGTCGTCCACTTGTGTTTTCAGCTCCACTAACTCTTTAGGTGCTAGCCGATATACCGACGAAGTAATAGGTTCGGCTCCTGGAGTTAGGTCTATTGTGAATTCTATCTCCCGATCAGGTGGTAAACCTGGAAGATCGTCGGAAAATACATCCACAAATTCCGTTATGACTCTTGGGTAACTTGAATCTTCTTCTACAGTCAATACCCTAAGAGTTGGCTGGATCCCTTGTTCTACAGCTCCTCGTAGAAATTCAAACTCAGGAAGGCTAGGGGGTCTAAATATCACTTTTCCAAGCCGACAATCCAGTGTCGCATGGTACTGACTTAACCAGTCCATACCAAGTACAACATCGTAATCAGGCATAGAAAAGATCAGGAATTGGGCTCGCATCTCTCGGCCACAGACTATTACCGAACATGATCTACAAGTATCACTAACCGGGATAATTCCACCTCCCATTAGTATTCTCTTCATCTTCGAGAGAGGTGCGGTAGCTATTCTATGTGTGGCTACGAAGCTAGCAGCAATAAATGAATGCGAAGCTCCAGAATCAAATAATGCTACAGCAGGAATTGAAGCTACTAATATGGTACCTGCTATCACTTTGACTGCAGTAGCTTCCTCAGTGACTGTTAGTGCATATGCCTGACCTCGTCCCTGAGCGGGACCCCTTTGCTGACGAGCTTGTTGGAACAATGCTACCTGAGGTGGTAGAGGTGGCCTGGCTCCTCCAGGCCCTGTCTGAGTTGCTCCCCCAGCTGGAAGAGCTGCAGGTGGAGCTGGTCGATTCGGAACTCCCTCTCGACGTTCCGAGCAGTCCTTTGAGAAGTGTTGTCCAGATCCGCAAACCAGGCAGAGTCCCAGCTTGCGTCGACATTCCTTTTCAATATGTCCTACCTTGCTGCAGTAGTGGCAAGTAGGCAGGTTCTTAGTTGCTGCTCTTGGAGGCGGGCTCTTCTGGGGATGTTCAGCAGATTCCCCTGGTGATGACTTGGACGGTGCTGAGGAGAAGGGACGTTTCAGGCTTGATTCCCTCCGAGTAACGCGCTCCAGCCGACTTGCTACAGCTAGGACGTCGGTGTAAGAGGTGGGCGCGACTGATCCGATTAACTTCTGAAGCTCGAACCTGAGCCCATCAAAGAACTTTTTCGCCTTCTCCTCTTCAGTAGGAATTAGCGAAGGGGCGAAGCGGCTCAGGCGAATGAATTCGGCGTTATATTCCTCCACCGTCATGTTGCCCTGGATCAGGCGGTTGAATCTGTCTCGGAGTTCTGACCGAGCCACAGCAGGGATGTATATTTCCTGGAAGAGTCTGGAGAACTCCTCCCAGGTAACCTGATCATGTCCGAGCCTTCTTTCTTCGGACAGCCACCAATGATGCGCGTTGTCCGTCAGTTGCATCCTGACGGCAGTCATCCATTTGTCCCTTGGTAGTTCGGCGGCCTCCAACTGATGCTGTGTGTTTGTAAGCCATTCATGCACTTCAGTTGGTCCTTCCTTGCCCGAGAAGGTACGGGGCTTGAGTTGGCAGAAATCTGTAATAGATCCCGCCGCTGGCCGCCTATTTGGTGGATTTGCATGCTCCAATGCTGCGACTAGGCTGTTCCTTAGGTTCTCGGCCTCTCGACGTTGGGTCTCCTGTTGAATCTGTTGTTGTGCCTGCATCATGGCGTAGAACATCTGGAACATTTGCTGGCCGTCCATTGCCTGTCCTGGAGGAAAGACAGGCATCGTAGGAGGGAACTGGGGAGGAGGCGGGATGTCATCACGCCTGAACCTGGAACTTGGCTGGCCAGTTTGAGTGCTCTGAGAGGATTGTCCTCTGGTATCTGGCGTCGTTCCAACTTCACAGGTAAACCCCGCTTCAGGCGGTGTACCCAAGGGGGTCTCGTCACCACGTCTGGGATCCATTTCTCTGCACCAAAAGAAAACAATGAGAACGCACAGAGGAATCAAACATGATGCAATTCAAGCAATTAAAATTGAATTCGACATAGAGTTCAAAAATGATTAAATCAATGGATGAGATCCTATAACCTATCTTATTGCAGGCCTGTCCGGTCCCTAAGTTGAAACCGAACAATTTAGTAAGGACCTGCATGGTCCACCACAAAAACCATGTCACGCCCCAGTCCCAAAATGTCGAGGGACTGGACATGTGGCAATGGCCAGCAGCACGCACCGATGGATAACCCAATTTAATGGAACCATCAGGGCGTACTTAAGCTGTAAGTAAGGTATACTACACAAGTCACACTAATCTCATCCATAAAGATAAAGAAATATATTGCATACTGAATGGAAATAAGTAGCAACAACAATCACAGCAAGTCAGTCGGAGCAACAATCCGACCTAAGTCTGAAATAACTGGCTCTATAGGCCAGGAGCAAAAGATATAAACATAAAATAAATAAATGAATACTGGGACAGACACTCAGAAGAAGTCCTCGGCAGTCACCTCATCTTCAGTGTTCGGTTCAGCTCCAGCAATAGCTTCAGCTCCGGTCCCGTATATCTCGGGATACTGCTCCTCAGCTAAACCTGGGGACATAATCCATTCCAGGTCCTCAGTGGACATAGCAAGGCACAAGATAAAAATAAGCTAACTGAATAAGCAGTGCAATAAATAAATGAACAGCAGGGTAAACTAAGTAACCATCTATGTGATATGCAAATAAGAGCAACACTAGTACTCAGGCTGAGACCGCTACAAGCTCTGTGTCGGGGAGCCGGTAGCAGTAATAATACGTAAAGGGTCGCTGGAGAGTCTACAACCTCACAATAATAGTAGATATATATATAGAACAGCCTGTAGCCTGTGTGTCTCTCCCCACCCAATGTAATCACGCAAGCCATGACCATAACGTCTCATGTCCATGTCAGCGGGATTATAACTAATGCAACAAGTCATACTGTCTATAAATAAATAACTCTGTCAAGTCCTGTATCCTATTCAGAATTTCCACGAATAACTCAGGAAGATTCTGTCCATGATAGTATCAAGTGTCCTGGGTTGTAGGGTACTTGATAGGTCAAGTACAAAATAAGGGGATCGTAAATCCATCTCTAAATGACGAACCCAACACCGCGTACGGTGTCAGTACCCGACTATGATCGGGCACTAGGTACGTCGTACGTTTCCTAGGTTTAAGCAGTTTAAAACAGTTTATATGAATTTCACAAGACATCCAGCAGAGTATTTTTATCAGAAAATATGAAAATAATGACTGCAAGATTGGCAAGGTGCACTTGCCTGAGGTTTGAATTCCACTTAGGTCCTGGTTTCGGAAATTTCTAGAGATGTCTCCGAAAGCTGAAATAAATAGTACCATCATGCTCAGAAGGTGTCAAACAGCTAGGATCGCCTGTCCTTGGGTCCAATTTGGAGACAAGGGCAAAAACGGTAATTTTGGGCCAAAACGGGGTCCACCGGTGGGCCCGCTTTGCACCGAAAAACGTGTCAGGGTCAACGGTCTCCAAATTCACCAAACTTAGTGTCAACAAGTCAGGAACGCTGATACGAACCCAACGGAACTTTCCGATTTGAATTTCGATGAGCCGATCACAAAATCGCCCGTCGAGCGGGGCCTGTGGGGCCCACGACACGCGATTTCGTCAACGTTCTCAGAATCGGACCAAACTTGACCCACAGGACCAGCGTATCACTACGAGTCCGATGGCGCAAGTTTTGTCTCGATCTGACGTGTGTGCACAAAGTTAGGGTGAAATACAGAAAAGTCAGATACGGAGCGATGTCCGCGGATACGCGTTGATTCCGGTGTGCACGCACACCCGAATCAGCTTCCGTGAAATCCCACATGTCCGTATCAACGAGGCGCACGTATCTGTGAAGACCGTGCACGACCAAGTCGTCCCGTTTGGCGGGATGTACTCAGTTTCGGGGTGAAACAGGGTCTGGTTTTGTTCCTGTTTTTGGATCGCGGTGTGCGATCACCACAGGACGCGATGCCCCGAGCGGTTTGTCCGGGCACCGAGAGGGTCATACAGGCTTCGCGTAGAAATTTACGGAATCGAAAACAGAGATCCGAGGTGCAAGTTACGAGTACCTGAAGGGGACCCAGGGGACCGGGGTTTTTTCGAGTCCGACACGCCCCTGTGTCCTGGACGCTGTGTCCACGTGTCCAGCGGCGTGTCCGGCCTAGGGCTGGGTCTGCTGCACCGTGGTGGCCGGAGAGGGGCTGGGTGGCGTCGCAGGGCTTGGGTGAGGGCGGCGCTGGCCGTCGGTCAACGGCAGGCGGAGGAGTTCGGTCGGCCGCTGGGTGAAGAGGGAGGAGGGAGAAAGGGCTCGGGCCCTGGCGGCTGCGGGAGGAGGTGCTGGAGCGAGGTCGGGGTGTCTCACGGCGGAAGGAGGCCGGCTCGGGCGGCTCACGGTGAGCTGGTGGCGGCGGCGACGCTGGTCTGAGGGGACGGCGGCTAGGGGAGGGGGAATTAGGGCTCCGGCGGGGGGGTTTGAGGGAGGAGGAGACCGGAGGGGTCTTTATTGGGTCGGGGCTGGGACGATCGTGGCCGGGGGAGTCGGTAGAGGAGGAAGACGTGGGGAGTGGCCCCTCCGGCGGAGGCGGCGGGGGCCAGGTCATGGCCGGGGGACGCGGTCTCCGCCGATCGTGGGGGAGAGGGATTGGGGACGGGTCTGGGTCGGTGCGGGTTCCGGGTTGGGCGGACCCGCCCGACCCGCTAAGTCTGGGTTGCGGGCTGCTATAACGGGCTCGGCCCACTGGGCCGGGCCGGGCCCCTAAAAATAATTAATAATAATAAATAACAGTAATAAAAATATTTAATTAATAAATAATTTAGAAAAATAGTTTTTAGGCTTTTAAAAATAGGTCCGATGCCCAATAAAATCCCAGAAAATTACCCTAAGTCCGGTTTTCTATTTTACACCATAAAATCACATTTTCATTTTATTTTAATGCTGTTTATTGGCAATTAAAAATTTCAAACTCACTACAGGGCCTATGTAAATTCCTGAAAAATTGCATTTTAAATCCTAAAATTGATTTTAAAAAAAATCTCTAAAATTTAGGGTGTTTACAAGTTCCACGCAACAGCAGCTCCACCCAATGTGAATACATATCCACTTGTGGCTTTGGTCTCATCTGTATCGGAGATCCAGTTTGTATCAGTATACCCTTCTAATATAGATGGGTATCCTCCATAGAATAATCCATGGGATATCGTGCCCTCTAGGTATCTCATTACCCGTTCTAAGGCAGTCAAATGTGAACTATTCGGATTGCTAGTGTACCGACTAAGCTTTCCTATTGCGTAGGAAATATCAGGTCTGGTACGATTAGCAATATAGTTCAGGCATCTGATTTGCTGAGAATACTTCAACTGAGCCACACTGTCTCCTTTATTCTTCTTTAACCTGATACTTGCATCATATGGAGTGCTTACAGGTTTAGAATCTAAATGGTTAAATCTTTTTAAAATATTTTCTATATAGTGAGATTGGGAGTCAGAAGTGCGACTTAATTTAAGTCCTAAAATTAAATCACCAGGTCCTAAATCTTTCATATCAAAATTTTGAGACATGAATGATTTGACTTCATAAATAATATCTATGTCAGTACGAAAAATAAGAATGTCATCAATATACCGGCATAATATTACACAAGAGCTACCAACAGTTTTGCTATATACACATTTATCAGAATCATTAATAGCAAAATCATATGATAGAATTACCTTATCAAATTTATCATGCAATTGCTTTGGCGCTTGTTTCAGCCCATAGAGAGATTTAATTAATTTGCATACCTTACGTTCTTGTCCTGGAACAATAAACCCTTCAGGTTGTTCCATATAGATCTCTTCCTATAAATATCCATTCAGAAATACAGTTTTTATATCCATTTGATGAATAAACAGTTTATGAATATATGCAATAGCTATTAACATTCTAATAGTAGAAATTCTTGTAACAGGAGAATAAGTGTCAAAAAAGTCTACCCCTTCTCTTTGTTTGAACCCTTTAGCCACTAACCTGACTTTGAATTTCTCAATAGACCCATCAGGTCTTAACTTCTTTCTGAAGATCCATTTGCAACCTATTGATTTACAACCTGCAGGAAGGTTAACCAAATTTTAAGTTCTATTTGATATAATAGAATCCATTTCACTATTTATGGCCTCTTTCCAAAATAAGGAATCAACTGAGAACATAGCTCCTTGATAAGATATAGGGTCCTCTTCAACAAGATAGGTGAAAAAACCTTCACCTAGGCCTGGTTCTCGTCTTATTCTTTTACTTCTCCTGGGTTCTACTGGGGTAATCTCCTCTGGTTGTGAACTCGAGGTTACATCAGGGACTTGTGTAGAAATAGAAGATCTATGAATTCTATTTTTTAATGGAAAAATATTTTCAAAAAAGATCTAGGGACTTGGGTTCCTTATTATGTTTTAGTTTTAAACCAAATTCTTTTCAGGATGGGAGAAGCTTATTAATAAAGACAGCAATTAAAAACTTATCAGCAAATGTCATGTCTTTTTGAGACATCTCGTGTATGATAGTTTGAAGGGTATTAGTCTGTTCAACAAGAGACTTCTCATCTACCATTTTAAACTCTAAAAATCTGTCTACAATGTAAACCTCAGAACATGCTCCTTCATTGGAGTATTTTTTATCGAGAGCTTCCCAAAGCTCTCTGGACGTAGAAGTAGTGCAATATATATCATAGAGTGTGTCAGAAAGATAACTGAGAATTTTTTCGTGACAGATAAAGTCTGTCTCATTGTAGGACTCTAATTTATAGGTCCTGGCATGTTCGTGTAAGTCAGGTAGAATTTTTGGTTCTTTGAGAACCTTAAACAGTTTCAAGCAAGTCAGCCAGTAGGTCATCCTACGCTGCTATCTCTTAAAGTTCATGCCATCAAACTTCTCCGGTTTGAAGGAGTTATGAATGTTGGTGGACAGTTCTTCTACGGTGGTGTTCATCATGTAGATAGAAATTTTCACAAACAGAAAATAGAAAGTAGACAGAAGCTACGAAAATTCTATTCTAAGATTGTTGAAAAAACTCCTAAAGAATGCAAATTGGAAGATATAAAATTAAAGACAGAAAATAGTAGAGGATTCGAGGCACGTTACACGCTGTCCTTAGAATAGAATTTCGTCCCACGAACAGTGCAGCGGGTTCCTGGCGATCTATCCCTGAGATACAACGAATCCTTCGATCCATTTCACCGTGCACCCGGTGACGAATCCCACAAACGATCACAACCTTACCCGAAGAAGAGAGATTGGACGGAAGAGTTTTTGGAGGAATTTAGGTTCTGGTATTTTTTTTTTTTTCGTCTCTGTACGATTGTTCTTACCTTCCGAACAGAGAGCGAGAGAGAGAAAAGAAAAAAACAAATTTCTGTTTCTCAGATCTCAGGATCGTGTCCTGGATATATCTCTCACGTAACATTTTCTACTCTTTCCGTAACGGGATTACGTGAGAACGGTTCCGCGGAAGATCAGCAACCCACCAGACCAAACAAACAAAAATAAAAAATAAAATAAAATAAGTTGAGAAATTACCTTTGTACCCATGTCCGTTCCGCGGCGTGTGCCAAGTGCTAAGTGTGCGACTAATAAACGCGTAAAAACGTGCATTAAATCGCGCACCCGCTCTCGGGTTGGATGGGATCTAGCCCATCCCCTACAAAGCCCACTTACACACTAAGAGGGGTAAAGCAATATATGGAAAGGAGAATGACTTCTCCTTTCCCATGTGGGACTAAACAAAAGAGTTGCCTTTGTTGAATCACATGGTAAATATAATATGTACTATGTGAGCGATTGTTTGGAATTTCTTATCAAAACACTTCTACTTATATCCTTTTAAAAACAATTCAAAAATGTGTTTTTTCGACATAACGCACGAGATCTGACGTAATGTTCAAAACTTTTGTCAACTTCCACCATTTATAAATGGAAGAAATAATACGTCCCCATGACTCGATCCACTGACCTTCTGCTATTCAGTCGGGATCTTATACCTCTCCTCTAAAACCATAAGAGTCATTCGAGTTCGATCAAAAAGGTTTGGTAATAATATTTTCTACTACTTTGCATCAGTTGGTTTATGGGCTTCTTCTTTCTGGATTTGAACTAGGCTCGACCTTACGTGATCGGACCATCGGCTTGATCGCCAACGTGTGGTCGATAGCGATTTCAAAGCTATACCATGGATGATGTATTTCAAAATCTGTTCTCTCTTTGTAGAATTTGAAAGCATTGTATAAATACATTATAACACTAAAAATAACTCTTTTACTTTACGAGATAATTTTCGCACATCACTAAGTATTTAGCTCAGCCTATAAAAACCACAAATGGCGTACAATATTCTAGAATTTATGTCCAATATCTTTTTCTGTACTCCTTAGCATTTTTTTTCTTTCGTATTGGAACCACTATCATTTTCCTGTCCTCATTAATATCAAAATCAAAATTTTTTTAATGTCTTTTGCAACTCATTCGAAAGCCGTTGTGCTGTAGTATTCATGAACAGTCAGAAATTGTATAAAGTACTCTTCAATTTTGATCGGAACCACAGAGACATTAACATGTCTTAATATCAAAGACATTTGTTGTCGTGACAAAAAAACGGTCACACATGACATCTAATTTTTGAGAGACTCAAAATAAATAAAATAAAATAATATATATATATATATAGTTCTTATATTTCTATATGAGTCATGTACATGTGGACCAATATTAATCGAATGTACTAGTACACATAGATGCACATGGAATGTATGACTCCATTCCTATTAGTTCCACATGTATATATATATATATATATATATATATATATATATATATATATTATGATCAGTTTTGTAATTTTTTTGTAATTTAAGTCATTTCATTTCTTCCTCAATCCCTAGACTTAACAATCCGCACAAGACCTCCAATTATTCAATCCATATTCCCTACCAACTCTACCTGACTCTAAGACCCATATTATAATTATACAAAAAATTTAGAGTTTATCAAAGATCTTGCTCTGACCGGTTTGCTGTCTATTATCTCCAAGCGGTTAAATTGCTATTTTGCTTCTAAAGATCCCTCAATTGTTAGATGAATTTATTTTCTGGAATAAATATATGACGTGCGTTTTATTTTCTTCAATAATGATCAGATTTTTATTTATTTATATAATTTAGGAATTTGAATGGACAAGTCTAGTCTTTATTTAAGAAACATTGATGTGCAGGCCTAGTTTTTATTTATATAATTTAACGACCAGTACATATTCTATCTAAAATATCTTTATTATACTATGTAATGTGCTTGTATTTTGTTTAGTAACTATATATAGATTCAGTTATAGTATACAATTAAGAACATTTTCAGAGATTTTGATAAAGATCTAAAACAATATCTTTAAAAAATATTAGGGTCTCATTTTGAGATTTGTAGAGGACCTTCAATTATCCAGAATCGGTCCTGTTCTTGATTACTAGAAAAAAAAAAGATTTTTCGTTGATTTTTCACTTTTGGAGTTTATTTTTCTTCCTCTACTCTCGATTTTTGGCATTTTTTTTAAAGCTATTCTAGATCTACTAGTAGATCTGACATGGAAGACTGTTTTAGGAGGAAAAAGTAGTAGATCTATTACAAGATCTGGTATATGTACTCGAGTATTTGTTGTTCTTGATCGACTATGATTATTTTTGGATGTAAAGAAGTCTGACTTAAAAAATTTCTCTTGCCAAAAATCGATTTAATGAAGAGTTCATGCACTTCCTCCCAAGTGTAATGAAGTCTGAGTTCCTGCAATTCCTGCCTACTCTCATTATTTTTAATGATGTCTTGGGCTACTTCCTGCTGTAGATATAATGAAGTCAAGCTTCCTTTAATTTTTGAAGTAAATATTTTTATGTCAGATATACTCGACCAGTCAGTTGGAAACGAAATGCTAAAATCGTTTTTCAAATTAGAGAGTAGCTGCAAAAAAATCGAACAAAACGTAATAACAAACACAAATGGCAGACACATAAATTTTTACGTGAAAAATTCAGATGGAAAAAATCACGGGAGAATCGGAGTCCAACCCTAAAGAACCTCCACTAATGGAATAAATATATTACACCCTCTACAAGCTCCTCACTGATCCAACATGGATCACCATAACTTTTTGGAACAGAAAATAGATTACAACCACGAAAAAAAAGACAATAAAAAATACCCCGAATTGATCTCCTTCTCCGAAAGGACCTACAATCCTTCTTTCTTCTCCTCTCCAAAGTTGCAATGACACTCTTGCCACATTTTTTTTCTCTTATATATATTTTTCTCATGTTGTTGTATATTCCATGAGCCTTTATATAAACCCTTACATGAATTATAGTTTTCATATGAAAATCTATATATGGAAGCCAAAAATATTTATGCAAATCCAATTACATTCAATCATATATTTAATGAAAATCAAATAAAAAATTAGCTTACCATAAATAGGAAATCCAATTATATGGAAAGTTAATATAGGAAAGATCCAATCATAAATATATAATTAAAGTCAAAGATAAAAATCTAATATAATATTTGCTTACCATAAATGTTCCAATACACGGCGCTCGATGCATTTTTCGACCTTTTTCGATACACGGATGTCTCTCGTTGCAATCCGGGATATTCTCCACATTGGTTGGGAACCCCACCCACTCCAACAAATCTCCCCCTTCACAACTATGTGCAGGGGTCGTCATTTCGACGATCCGTCTGCAGTACTCAAACTTTTTTCTTGGAAGAATCTTTGTGAACATGTCTGCTACGTTGTCATCTTTATGAATCTTCTCAAGCGTCGCTTCCTTCATTTTCACAACATCCCGTATCCAATGATACCGGGTCTCAATGTGCTTGGACCGGCTATGAAATGTCTGGTTCTTCACAAGGTGAATAACACTCTGACTATCGTAAAACAAAGGATACTGCTCTTACTTTAGCCCAATTTTCTGTAACAGCTTCTTCATCCACAACAACTCCTTGCAAGCCTCCGTCGTCGCAATGTACTATGTTTCTGTCGTCAACAAGGCAACATACTTCTGCAATCGCGACTGCCACGATTCTGTTCCACCAGCAAACATCATCACATAGCCCGAAGTCGATCGCCTCGTGTCTACATCTCCAGCCATATCAGCGTCGGTATACTCAACCAGCTTCGGCTCGTCACTACCAAAAGAAAGGCTCCAATCGACAGTACCCTAAAGATATCGTAGAATCCACTTGACCCACTCCAATGTACCCTTCCAGGATTGGAAGTATACCTGCTAACTGTGCCAACTGCGTGAGCGATGTCTGGCCTCGTACACACCATAGCATACATAAGACTCCACATAGCTGAGGCATATGGAACCCGCTACATATCTTCCTTCTCGTCCTCGGTAGATGGACATTTCTCCTCATAGAACTTAAAGTGAGCCGCAAGGAGGTTACTTACTTTCTTCGACCCGTCCATCCCGAAACGCTGAAGTACTCTGTGAATGTATTTTTTTTGGGACAAGTTTAGCATCTTGGACTCTCTCTCGGCTAATCTCCATCCCAAGAATTATCTTCGTTGCACCCAAATTCTTCAAAGAGAATGTCACATCCCGATCTCCCGTGGTCCCGATCGCCCCCGTCGGGCGCGAATCACCGCGCCAGTGCTTCAGCGGGACGGTCGTTCCCTTCGAGACGTGATATCGCGCGAGCCTGGAGATGCTCTCACACAAGGCAACAACATAAGCAGTCTCGGTTATCATTGAACCGATCGAGTTTGCAGTAGAGGAGCAGTGTTACAAACAATAATCCATCTGAGTATACGAGGCAAATCTCAAGGCACGAGGTTCTCTGAATACAAAGGCATCATTCCATACATCATGTCCCTCTATACAAAAGCAGCTCAATACATCTCGATACGGCTCAAGGAATCGATACCAGATTTCCTGGTCTTGGGGATGAGGCACGACTATCGCTTCTTCGGATGATCTAGCACCTGCGATCAAGTAATCTTTTGGTGGGTCAGTACTTTAGAGAAAGTACTAGTGAGTATAAGTAACGAACATAAGCAACATTCACTAAAACCAACACTAAGTAAGCATGTGATAAAATATTATATTACTAGTGATCTTTCTAGTTTTACCTAGATTCGTTACATGCAGTACAGGACAGAGTCATATTACACTTCTTTAAAAAATATCTTTGAAAGACACATTTCATATTCGAAATACAACAAAGCAGGCAAGGCAAGCAGTTCATGCACGATATGCAGGTTCATTTACTAACTTTGGTGTGCAGCGTGTCTCGTGAGCCATATTCATTCTCTAAAGACTCTGGCATGCATCTAGTAGACTATTATTCTTATCATCTCTCTATACTCTTCTTATCAACGATAATCATCTTATCATGTGAACGAGATAGAAGCATATACGTAAACAAGACTTCTCTATAAAAGCGGTTAATACAAGAGAGCATGTTCAATAGCATAAATATAACATATTCAGTGATTCTTACCTTTCGCCGAACGGTTATCCCTGTAGCGCCCCGTTCTCTCGGTGCGGAGAGCGCGGCTAAGAAACACAAGACGGTATCGTTCGATCGGGATAGATTGAATTAAGAACTCGTCCTCGTTATGGATTTGTTTCTTCGGAATCGATTCCCATATTCAGTGGACTGCGCCCCAAGGATCGGCTTAGCGGCAGAGTCAGGAGGGACCTCTCCGCTGCTATCTTTTATTGCCTCGGTTTTCGATGTCGCTTGTTGCTTTCATGCTTTGAGTTGGTTTTGGGATTTGCTTGTTTTCCTTGAACGGTTTCGATAGTTTTCATTATTTTCGTTCATTGAACTGCACTTCTATTCCGAGATTGAAAAGAGAGGAAGAAGTATTAATCGAGCTGTTCGTGCGCAGGTGAACGAGCAGTGGGCGGCTTGCGAGCGGAGTCGTGAAGCGCCTCTTTCTATCTTCTTTCCAATAATCTAAGTGAGTGGCTAACAACCCGATTAGCTAGCCCTGCTTCCAAGCTTCACTCCTTCGCCCCGATCAAACGATACCAAGTAATAATAAAAGATACCAAGATAAAAGAGAATAGACTTGGTAATACTGCATGTCAATCAAACTTGTGAACGATTACTTGAATGCATGCTTGTTCGTTTGGAATGTTCACTATATCCTTCAAGTTTAGTTAGAATGCATATCTTCTATGAATATTGTTATGCATATGGAACACACTTTTCTTTGCCATAGATGGATTTTATAGACTATGCAAAGACTGTTGTGTATGGAACTTGTATCGTGCTAGAATTTAACTTGAAACGTGCATGGATTGACGAAAAAACTTAACGAACGCTTCGATCACGGACAACTTATGCACAAGGTTTTGGAGGTTTCGCGGACGGTCGCCAGGGCGCTGGGACCGATCCGATCCGGACGGAACATATGGATTAGTCAATTGGAATTGAGGAAGTAAACGGCATGTGGCGGGGCTCGCAACCTGCGTCGCATATCGTTTTCTATCCCGTGACTATAAACTCGTCCCTTGTGGCATCACGCCAGTGATCTTCTGTATATTTAAACCTGTTGCATACTAACTTGTGTCTTCGTGGCAGGGAAGGCATGGTAAGTATTGTGCAGGTAATTCAGACGGGCAGGTAAAATCCACCGAATGGTGGCACGTTCATTTTCAGTAAATTATAAATGCTGCTTACTTGTAAATGAACTAAGGCAAGATAGAAACCCACAATTGCATGCTTCATTAAAAATAATGTGTTGATTGGTATAGTCAGGCTAGCTCGTCTTCACCAGCATGTTTCGATATGCTGACCCTCGTTGAAACAGGTTCTCCGCACCAAGGTGAACCGAGCGAGGAGCCGAAGTCGTCTTCCTGATCCAGTCCAACTGTTGGCGCATCTTCACCGCGCCCCTCGAAGCATTTTGGAGTCAGGAGCCTGCAACTCTTCATACACAAAATGCAGCTCCGTGGTAAAGCCGTCCTCCAGCCTGGAGGTCTTTATAATTTTGAGTTTACAAAGGGATGTAATGTACAGGACTGCTATCTCATTTTGAGTCATCTCTTTTGTAAGTCGTTCGGCATATTAGCTAACTCGTTCAAGAGTTTGTAATAGATGTTCATTATCAATAAAGAGAACTTTTCTATGTTTCAAATCTGTGTTTTAATTTATCTGCGTACTCTGAATATGTGCTTGCTATGCAAATCATTAAAGCCTTGTGCGGGCGCAACCCCAGGCCCGCACGACGGTCAGGATTCGGAGGACGCCTCAAACGATTTTACGAAATCGGGTCGTGACTTAGTGGTATCAGAGCACAGATTCAAAGTTCCTTAGACTTCGTGCTGGAAAAGTTCCTTTAACGATCAAATTCTTGTGCGAACTCTTGAACTCGCTAGGCCAAAATGAGATACGTTCATGCAATAAGTCCATAATACATTATGATTCTAATATAATTTACCTTCTTTTGAAGGAATGGTACCAGCGCAATCTGCAGCGCAACCACCGAACGAAACACAGAAAAGTAGTTCGGGCACTTCGGGAAGCTCTCGGAGCCAGCGAGGCATATCTCAAGTCGATCCGCTTGAGCGGGTAATGCAAATATTAGAATCGCAACGACAAAGAGATGATGCTCGCCAAGCCAAGTTCGAGAGCAATCTAGAGACCCGATTCTCAGTCCAACAAAAGCAGGTAGATGCCCTGCAACAGATCGTTCAGACTTTGGCTGCCAACCATTCCGCCGCAACCGCAACGACTCCGGTGGAACAACCCGTGCTTGAAGTGGAGACGCCTCAAATCCCAAGGCCGAGGGACGTGACTGCCTTCAACTTGGGACATTTCAAGAAAGTCTGCAACACCCCATTCAACGGGACTGAGGACCCAGTGGCAGCTCTAGATTGGCTAGCCGAGCTTGAAGATCACTTCGCTCTGCTAGAGGTCCCCGAAGATAAGCGCGTCGCCTGCGCGCAACTACAGCTCCGCCTCAACGCACACGATTGGTGGAACGTGCATCGACGATCTCTCCAATTTGATCACGGAGAGGAGGCGATCTCGTGGACGACCTTTCGTGCCGCGTTCAAAGAGGAGTTTATACCCCCTCCAGTACAATGTCAAATGGAGAATGATTTCGTGCAACTTAGGTAGGGCAGTTTGACTGTGAAGCAGTACTCCGCCGAATTCAACCGACTCTCCAAATTCGCTAGGGCCTATTTACCTGATGCAGCGAGTCGAGCCAGAAGGTTTGAAGGTGGACTACGCCCTGCCATCCATTCGCACGTAGTCAACAATCAGTACGGGACAATGCGTGAAGTCATGAATCACGCCCTATCTCTCGAACCGCTGTATCCTCACGTTTCCACCGGCGCTGTGCATACCTACAATCACAAACGCCAAGGCAACGACGGAGGGAACAATGCTGCAAAGCATCGAAACGACGGTGGTCAGCATAAAGGGAACCAGGAAAAAGGACTATGCTTCTATTGTAAGAAGCCGGGGCACACCGCAAATAACTGCCATATTAGAAAGGGTCTGTGCTTCAACTGTGGCGGTCCAGGCCACATATTTCGAGATTGTCCCCACCCTTCTAAAATCCTGCCTCAACGTAATGTTCCTTAGAGGTAGGCTCTATTCTTAAGTTTCGGGACGAAACTTCCAATTGGTTGGGTAGGATGTAGCGCCCCGTTCTTCCGGTGCGGAGAGCGCGGCTAAGAAACACAAGACGGTATCGTTCGATCGGGATAGATTGAATTAAGAACTCGTCCTCGTTATGGATTTATTTCTTCGGAATCGATTCCCATATTCAGTGGACTGCGCCCCAAGGATCGGCTTAGCGGCAGAGTCAGGAGGGACCTCTCCGCTGCTATCTTTTATTGCCTCGGTTTTTGATGTCGCTTGTTGCTTTTGTGCTTTGAGTTGGTTTTAGGATTTGCTTGTTTTCCTTGAACGGTTTCGATAGTTTTCATTGTTTTCGTTCATTGAACTGCACTTCTATTCCGAGATTGGAAAGAGAGGAAGAAGTATTAATCGAGCTGTTCGTGTGCAGGTGAACGAGCAGTGGGCGGCTTGCGAGCGGAGTCGTGAAGCGCCTCTTTCTATCTTCTTTCCAATAATCTAAGTGAGTGGCTAACAACCCGATTAGCTAGCCCTGCTTCCAAGCTTCATTCCTTTGCCCCGATCAAACGATACCAAGTAATAATAAAAGATACCAAGATAAAAGAGAATAGACTTGGTAATACTGCATGTCAATCAAACTTGTGAACGATTACTTGAATGCATGCTTGTTCGTTTGGAATGTTCACTATATCCTTCAAGTTTAGTTAGAATGCATATCTTCTATGAATATTGTTATGCATATGGAACACACTTTTCTTTGCCATAGATGGATTTTATAGACTATGCAAAGACTGTTGTGTATGGAACTTGTATCGTGCTAGAATTTAACTTGAAACGTGCATGGATTGATGGAAAAACTTAACGAACGCTTCGATCACGGACAACTTGTGCACAAGGTTTTGGAGGTTTCGCGGACGGTCGCCAGGGCGCTGGGACCGATCCGATCCGGACGGAACATATGGATTAGTCAATTGGAATTGAGGAAGTAAACGGCATGTGGCGGGGCTCGCAACCTGCGTCGCATATCGTTTTCTATCCCGTGACTATAAACTCGTCCCTTGTGGCATCACGCCAGTGATCTTCTGTATATTTAAACCTGTTGCATACTAACTTGTGTCTTCGTGGCAGGGAAGGCATGGTAAGTATTGTGCAGGTAATTCAAACGGGCAGGTAAAATCCACCGAACGGTGGCACATTCATTTTCAGTAAATTATAAATGCTGCTTACTTGTAAATGAACTAAGGCAAGATAGAAACCCACAATTGCATGCTTCATTAAAAACAATGTGTTGATTGGTATAGTCAGGCTAGCTCGCCTTCACCAGCATGTTTCGATATGCTGACCCTCGTTGAAACAGGTTCTCCGCACCAAGGCGAACCGAGCGAGGAGCCGAAGTCGTCTTCCCGATCCAGTCCAACTGTTGGCGCATCTTCACCGCGCCCCTCGAAGCATTTTGGAGTCAGGAGCCTGCAACTCTTCATACACAAAATGCAGCTCCGTGGCAAAGCCGTCCTCCAGCTTGGAGGTCTTTATCATTTTGAGTTTATAAAGGGATGTAATGTACAGGACTGCTATCTCATTTTGAGTCATCTCTTTTGTAAGCCGTTCGACATATTAGCTAACTCGTTCAAGAGTTTGTAATAGATGTTCATTATCAATAAAGAGAACTTTTCTATGTTTCAAATCTGTGTTTTAATTTATCTGCATACTCTGAATATGTGCTTGCTATGCAAATCATTAAAGCCTTGTGCGGGCGCAACCCCTGGCCCGCACGGCGTTCACGATTCGGGGGACGCCTCAAACGATTTTACGAAATCGGGTCGTGACAATCCCTGCAACAGACATACAAGTCAGCAATAATTTATATAAGCACATATGTTTTATTTTCTGTCCGTTTCTGCATCAAACAGTTAGGTAAGCAAGAAGGCTGAATCCTAGCATGCGACCTAACTATATGATGGCCCATGAGTCTACTTCCTCATGATTAGAAGTGGTGTTATCACGGCCCAACACTGTACTAATATACTCTCTCATATACTAGCTGCTTTGACGCGTGAACCAGCTATCTAATATACATGAATACCCCCCTGATCAAGGGGACTTCATTGCCTCAGGTTGTTCCTTTGACCCCCTAGGGCGAACAGTCCCTAGTGCCCGAAGAACCGAACGTGGGATTATCCTTATGCACAAGTTGTCTAAAGACCAAAGCATGAATGCAACTCTATCAGATAAACTCTATATGGATGCAGCAGTTCAATAAACAAGCATATTATTAATATATTCTCTTCTCTTCTCTGTGCGGACAGGCCGCCATCTCTATCTCTATGCAGATTGGCCGCCATCTCTCAGATACCGTTCAAGCATTATAACCAGTTCTATCTTTACAACATAATAAAGAAAACATGTAATAGTCTCTATTTAAGCAAGCATGGAAGCAGTTCTCTATCTCTTTTAACTAAGTATGCATTTATACTCTTTCTTTATCATAAGATGGAAACATGTGAATATTCTTTTACTCTTGTTTATTAGCATTGCAATGGTTCGTTCGATAGCGGTGTCAGTGTAACTAGCATGCAATATTCTATTCTTTAACTTAGCATGGCAAGGTTCTTTTTAATGACAGGGATACAAGTTCTCTAGTTAAGCATGTAGATTCTTATTCTATCATTCTCAAGTTTACAATAATCTTCTTAGAAAACAAGCAATACAAAAATTCAGATTCATTATTCAGGCGTGCAAGAATCATAGAACGAAGTTCTGCCCACTCACCTAGATCAGTCGTCTTCTGGTTCAACAAAGAGATCTTCAACCAGGTTTTATTTTTTGAGTCAGCAAACCGATATCTCTTATACATAGTGCCAACACGGAGCAGGGAACTATAGAGAAGGCCGCGCCCAGTTGGTGCTTCAACTCCGCTATCCCAATGGCATTCCGACCTACAAGTAGCATATAATCAACATAGTGCAGTAAAATGATAAAATTATCCTCGGCAAAGTGCCTCACAAATATACAGTGGTCCGACATCGTCCGTGCGTAACCATGCTCACAGAATACACACTGCCTCGGAGCCTGCTTCTGACCATACAAGCTCTTCCTCAACTGGCAGACCAAGTGTGACTTGTCCTTCTCACAGAATCCCTCTGTATGCTCTATGTACAACTCCTCCTCAAGATCACTGTAGAGGAATGCAGTCTTCATATCCAATTGCTTGACCTCTAAGTCGAAACTGACTGCCAATGCTAGCACCACCGGTATAGACGACTGCTTGACGACTGACGAAAAGATCTCATCATAATCTACGCCTTTTCGCTGAACATAGCCTTTAACTACCAGCCTCACTTTGTATCGAGGACGAGTAACATCATCTGTCTGCTTCACTCTGAATACCCATCGATTCTTCAAATCCTTCTTGTCCTTTGGCAATCGTACCAGATCATAATTAGAGTTGGCCTCTAAGGAAATTATCTCCTCAAGCAAGGCCTCCAACCACTCCTACATGTGTTCGTCTTTTATAGCCTCTACGAAACTTTTAGGTTCTTCTCCGTCAGTTAGTATCACATACTCACCCGGTGAGTATCTCGTAGATGGTCGACACTCTTTATCGCTCCTCCTCAATGGAACAACTGGCGTTAGTTGTATATCAACAGCCTCCTCCTCAGGAACTGCCTCCTCGGCATGCTCATCCTCCTGAAGATCACCCTGACCACCATCAGCAGGCTGATGATCAATGTTGGGAGCAACTTCATGTACTGACTCCCCCATAACTGGATCCTCTGCGATGTCCTCTAGAAACTGATCGAAGAAAAATAACTCTAACTCAGGCAATTCTTCAGCCTCAGAAGGCATCTCGGAATCATGAGTGTTGGTCATAGTCTTATCCTCGACGAATACCACATCCCTGCTTTAGTATAGCTTTCTTTCTACTGGGTTATAGAGTCGATAGCCAAACTCATCCCGAACGTAACCGACAAAGATGTACTGCCTCATCTTCGGCTCAAGTTTGGATCTCTAGTCCTTCGGTACATGTACGAAGGCCTTGTAACCAAACACTCACAGGTGATTGTATGACGGCTCTTTGACGTACCACACTTTGTCAGGCACATCACCCTGCAAAGGAGCACTAGGAGATAAATTAATAATATAAGCAGTTGTGTAAAGAGCCTCACCCCAATAGCTATCCGACAAGTTTGCTTCTAACAGCAAATACCTTACCCTCTCCATCAGCGTCATGTTCATCCGCTCCACTACACCATTGAGATGAGGTATCTTTGGCGGAGTCTTCTGGTGTTGTATCCCTTACTCTCTGCAGTATGAATCAAAGGAACCGATATATTCGCCGCCATTGTCCGACCGAACACATAGCAGCTTCTTGTTCCGTTTCTCTTTCAACGGAGGCCTGAAACTCCTTGAAAGTGGGCAACACCCGATCCTCGGTCTTTAAGGCATAGACCCAAATCTTCCTGGAATAATCATCAATAAAAGTTACAAAGTAAGAAGCACCACCAATAGATTTTACCTTCATAGGACCGCAGACATCTGAGTAAATCAACTCGAGCAACGCCGGCTTCCTTGAACTTGGGTGACTTTGGAAAGTTACCATATTTTGCTTTCCCGCCAAACAGTGTGTGCACCTCTCCAGCTTTGTAGACTTGAGTCCTGGAATCACCTTCCTGTTCACCAAGTAGCTCATCCTTCTCGCTGATGTTGCTGAGTCGCATGTGCCACAACTCAGTAGACGCATCAGTAGATGCTTTCACCTCATGTGCCCCCTGTGCGCTCCCTTCCATATAGTAGATTTCGGACCTCTAAGCATCCTCTGGTAATCACCATCGAACCTCTAAAAATCTTCCACTAATTGTTCTCGAATAGATTGAAGAAACCCTCGCCATCCAACCTTTCAACCGACACCAGGTTGAAACGGATATCAGGGACATGACGGACATCTTTCAGAATAAGAATTATACCCGTCTTTGTCCTAAAATACATATCTCCAATGGCAACTGTCTTCGACACATCTCCATTGTCCATCTTCAACACTCCACGGTCGCCAGTTTGTAAGTAGCAAATAGTTTCATGCTGTGAGATACATGCGCTGAAGCACCTGAGTCAACTAGCCAAGGGTTGTCATCGCAGGAGAGGTTCATAACTACCACATCACCTACAATGATTAGATTGCCTCAATATGCCGAGGCCGCCGTTGTAGTTTTCTTCCCCTGCTTCCCCTTGTCGCCCTTCTTCTCTCTCTTTCAAGCGAAACCGTTTCGCTTGATGTGACCCTTCTTGCCATAATGGTAACAATCCGAGTCCTCGTACCGACCCTTGGACCTTTTTCTGCTTTTGTCTCTGCCACCGTCTGGACCCCTACTTTTACCCCTTTCGCGGTTCTTTGAAACAAGCACCTCTGAGTATGATGTGGATGAAGTGGCCTGAGAACGTCTCTGCATCTTTTTATTTAGTACCCCGCTCTTGGCAAACTTCAGACTGACCGCGCCTTCCAGAGCAGAAGCGATCATAGACACTCGTACGGTCTTCCACGAGTCTGGCAATGTACACAACAGTCATAGTCCCTGAACCTCGTCGTCGAAATTGACTCCCATCGAGGATAGCTGGTCAACCACATCCTAGAACTCACTCTAATGATCCGTAATGGACGTTCCATCTTTGTACCGCAGACCCATCATTATCCGAATCAGGAACAATTTATTTACCCCGGTCTTCTTCGTATACAAAGATTTCAACTTATCCTACAGTATCCTTGTGTGCTCAATAATAGCAACGTGGTTGTACACGTTCTTGTTAACGAACTGCCTGATGTACTGTAACACCCTGTTCCGCTCAAGTGGACTGCCGTCTCAAACGACAAAAGTGCAGCTGTCCCGACCCGCCTTGCCTCAAACGAGAAGCAAAGGATATCCAGACTTGCTCCTACAGGATTCGGGTTAGGCTTCAGAGGCTCGCTCAGGCGTATCGCTCTACCGAGGCAAATCATCGCTAAGATGGGTGGCTACGGTGAACTTGTGTTTGCTTAGCCAGCACACATAAAATCTGGAATATTCATGCTAGTCGCTAGGTGATTCACCCCCTGCATGCTAATAAATCCAACGCACCTAGCTAAGGGAATAATCCCAACTCGTATTGCTTATGCTAGAACATGGAAATTGAAATACTGCTTATATTCAGACCCTCGCATGCCAAGTCCCCTAACGATCTAACTCTCGGCTTACCTTCAGGCCCGAGCAAACGTGCTGATTATGTTCCTTAGAAACGCATGCTTGTCTGCTTGTAATGTTGCCATATTTTCATCCAAACCCCGGAAGACTACTACGTAGTCGTTCCGTGCCTGAATGAACCTGCAAGTATCCGGGAACGTTAGGTCACTCAAGGCAGCCCCGAACCAGGGGAATGCATCAAGGCAAGTCACTCATTGAACGTAGAATCATGGTTCAAGTATATCGTGTATTCGTGTTGCCTGAGATTGGTCAAATAAATCGTGTTGCCTGAGATTGGTCAAATAAATCGTGTTGCCTGAGATTGGTTTAACCCTGACTTGCATGTCGCGGACAACTCGGAAACGAGGCATAGTTCCACGGACGGTCACCGGGGCACTGGGGCCGCTCCGATCCGGATGGAACTTCAAGTGTGGTCCATCGTGTGCAGGCGAGTGGTTTGCAGCATATCGTGTACTTGGTTGTATTCCACTTGGCCTAGGACCACATCATGTGTAGTCTATCGTGTGCTGGCGAGATGGTTTGCAGCATATCGTGTACTTGGTTGCATTTTATCTTGGCCTTGGACTACATATGCAATCCATTGTGTACGGGCGAGATGGTTCGTAGCGCATCGTGTGCTCTCGTTGTGTTCCACTCTTGTCTGGGATTAGTCCTTTATGGCTTTGTCAGCTACTCATGTTCATATAGATAAGTCATCCTTGCTTAGCGGCTATCCGCGTGCGAGTCATTGCATCGCATCAAAGAACAACTGAGCATACCAACTATTGTCCCGTTCAATGACTCTTGTGTTTGCATGTTGCATATGCTATGCTCCTGAATGCTTATACTTGCCCATGCTTGAATTAACAATATTTGCCTTGGACAGGGAAGGCCAAAGGGTAAGTCTCGCCGTGTTTCCTCTCATATCGCACGGTGCACTGCCACACGAACTAGGCTATTCAATATTTGCATGAAACTGATCCTAAGGCAACTAGAAAGACAACTTAATAGTTGTGCACGGAACCTGTATTACGTGTTTGGATTTGTCGAGCGGGCGAGTAGCTTCCCAACCAGTGCATTCAATGTACTGATAATCCACCAGTTTGTATGCAAGGTGCGAGAGAACCTCGTTCGGTGCGGATGCCTCCTTCGTATGTGCTAAGGCCAGGAGTTCCCTCTGAAGCCTTGCAACGGTGCGTCCGGAATCAGAAGCACATATACAAGACATAATGTTGGAACATAGCCCGAACTCGCCTGAACATCGCCTGTACAATCATTCCACAGTTGTAGCCACTTGGCACGCTTTTACTGTTTCAGAGAGAGAGGCTTGAGCGACTTGTAATCTCGGCTATACGTCGCCTGTAACACATATTTATATCAATAAAAGAGCTTGCTTTACTTCAACTTGTGTTTCAATGCTTTTGCTATATTTTTCAACTCAGTGAACCTGTTACCGATCGCCTATGCGTTCATGACTCCGCTGCAATCGGACAATCTGTGCGACTCTGTGGCTTAGAACTCTTGCCGCCAGCCAATGAACCATGGCCTTGCACGGGCGTGGATCACGCTCGTGCGGCATCACGCCCGGATGGGTCAAGCGATCGTTCCGCGGGAGCGCTGGCGAGGGTGATTTCCGCCTAGCGGGAACGGCCGATTTACCTGCGGGAGATCGGGGCGTGACATGTACCCACACACCTGTATATGCTCGAACTTTCAGTCCTCTTCAGATTTGTCACTGGTCTTCTCGGAAGCAAATACCGGCATATACAACTTCTTGACAAATAGCAGATCCTTCATCTTGCTCCTCCAATAGTGATAGTTGGTACCGTTCAGGTTTACAATGCGCACCGGCTTCGCGTCCATCTCACCTCTCTGGTTTGCCTGTTAACTCCTGACACCCTTATGAAATTTCAGAAACTAGCTCTGATACCAAACTGTTGGAAGCAAAACGGGGAAACCATTCCCCAAACCAGATAGTACCTGCGAGAGAACCGAGCAAAATGCACACAAAAAAAGAAGACCAAACACAAATCGCAGACACAAAGATTTTTACGTAAAAAATTCAGATAAAAAAAAATCACGAGACGATTCAGAGTCCAACCCTGAAGAACCTCCACTAATGGAATAAAGAGATTACACCATCTACAATCTCCTCACCGATCCAACACGGATCACCACAACTCTTTGGAACAGAAAATAGATTACAACCACAAAGAAAAAAGATAAGAGAAATACCCCAAATTGATTTTCTTCTCCGAAACGGCCTTCAATCATTGTTTCTCCTCTCCAAAGTTTCAATGACACTCTTACCACATTTTTTTTCTCTCTTATTTTTTTCTCATGTTGTTGTATATTGCATGAGCCTTTATATAAACCCTTGCATGAATTAGAGTTTCCATATGGAAATCTATATATGGAAGGCAAAAATATTTTTGAAAATTCAATTACATTCAATCATATATTTAATAAAAATCAATCATAAATTAGCTTATTATAAATTGAAAATCCAATTATATGGAAAGTTAATATATGAAAGATTCAATCATAAATATATAATTAAAGTCAAAGATGAAAATCTAATATAATATTTGATTACCATAAATGTTCCAATACACGGCACTCGATGCACTTCTTGAGCTTTTTCGACACACGGATGACGCTCGTCGCACTCCGGAATATTCTCCACATAGGTTGGGAATCCCACCCACTTCAACACAGTCAATATTTATGGATTTTGGGTAATAATTCTGGTTATGATTCTTGAAAATAAAACGTTGATGGGTGCTATATACAGTACGATTTTGGAAAGAAAATCTTCTAAGAGCATCCTTAGTAAGGCTCATCTCCGGTCCCATTTCTAGATTCAGAATTTTCGGTCACATCTTAAGTTCATTTTGTAGAATAGTAAATTCCATCGTTAGTCCCAATTTTCAGATTTTTGGTCCCATCCCACCTACGAGAGCTATATGTTGGGCCTCCCAATTTCTAAATTCTAGATTGTAGGAACTAATTTTGCATAATAGTAAGTCCCAATTTGGAGTCAAACTTTCTAGATTCTAGATTTTTTTTTTTCACAACAATTTTTTACCACACAATTTTTGGGACCGGAGCTCACTTTATCATTTCATACTATTCTCATACAAATCCAACACATTCTACATTTACCTTTTTTTTTTTTTGAAATTTTGGACCCCCGGAATGACTGTCAAATTTTTTGACAGCATGTTTGTTTAATAACATTTGGACTGTTAAAATTTTTGACAGTCCTTTCTATTGGAAGGACTGTCAAAAATTCTGACAATCCTAAAAAAGAAAAAATTTAGATCGTTCCGAATAACTTTTGTAGTGTCCTTTAAAAAATAAAAATAAAAATTTTAAGCACGGAGGAGTCGTAGTTCCGGATGCAGTATAAATTAATTTTTTTTTAACAATTTCCTCAAAGCGGTATAGGTTGCTGCATGGTGAGTTGATTCTCAGCATTAAGGATCTCGCATTATATCTCAAGGGAGGAAGTGTGAACTGTTAAAAATATTGTGTTTTTTCTTATTGTAAAATTTCAGAATACAAAAATAAAATTAGATGTTACCGGCCTCTGGGGAAGTCGTGCACGAAGCACTGCCCTAAGAGTTTATTCGGGATCTGTGTGCAGACGTTCCCGAAGTTCCTAGTGGTAAAACCCCCGCACTACCGGTATCTCGTTGCCGCACACGACTTGGAGAGAACGACCAGGACTTAGCTCTGCCCAGAGCTTGGAGATGAAGACGAAGAACTGGAAGAATGTTGACAGAGGTTTCGTAAGAAATAATTTTTGATCTGATTTACAAAGAAAACAGTCCGATATATATAAAGCTGTTGTGTAACGGTCAGAATTAATTCTCTATTAATTCAGACGTTACACAAGAGAATAAATATATCGGACTGTTTTCTTTGTAAATCAGATCAGAAATTATTTCTTACGAAACCTCTGTCAACATTCTTCCAGTTCTTCGTCTTCATCTCCAAGCTCTGGGCAGAGCTAAGTCCTGGTCGTTCTCTCCAAGTCGTGTGCGGCAACGAGATACCGGTAGTGCGGGGGTTTTACCACTAGGAGCTTCGGGAACGTCTGCACACAGATCCCGAATAAACTCTTAGGGCAGTGCTTCGTGCACGACTTCCCCAGAGGCCGGTAACATCTAATTTTATTTTTGTATTCTGAAATTTTACAATAAGAAAAAACACAATATTTTTAACAATCTAAGAGTTTATTCTATTGGTTAAGGTGTATGCAGATTTTTTTTTCTCTTGCAAAAGGTATACTAGAGAAATCATTTGTCATCACTGACCATAGTGTTTGTTATTGTGCCATAGTGTTCTGTACAAATGAATGAACTTTGTATCATTCTTCTGCTTCTTCTAATAAGAGATGGCAATGGTGGACTTCGAATGCATGGTTAAGTTTGTATGTCTTTTGGAGTATTTCTTTGATTTTATTGTTTCTTTTAGCTTTGTTTTTACCTCTGGAATTTTTATTATACATAGTAGATGCTTCAGTTGCTATAGTATCCTATATATCGATTTTGATGGTATACTGCTATAGTAATATTTAGTGGTCGAGCCCAACTCAAGTGTATCCAAGCTCTGTGAATAATTCATCTTGCTATAGTTGGGCGACCTATTGGTGTACTATTGTGGATATTAATCTGGTTCAAAGATAATTGGTGAAGTCTATGGCAAACAAGTTGAAGACAGCCTAAATCGTAGTTTTCTACTCCTCTTTCTAAGAGGAGATTAAGACAGGTCCTCTCAATTCTAGATGACCCACATAAGGGTTTAGGCATATCCCATGAAAAAAAAAGAGGTAGAAAACTAAGAGGTTAAACCTTTTGTGCTGAAGTGATTACTAGTCCATTATGGACCATCAGTAGAAAACTTCATAACTTAGTTTATATTATAATATTACTGACGTAATGATAAGATTCAATTTCACATCATTTGGTTGAATCATGTACATTCCTATGTAAGGAAATGCAAGATATAAATGTTCATCTTTCTCCGATAGTATACATGGAGCCTAATTGTCTTTAATGCTCTATTGTAATATGGATGAATGAAGTTTCTTTTTTGTAATAAGTCATTGCTGCTGATTCTGTTGCTTTGTTCAGTTTGAAACGTATACACGTAGTTGTGACAGTAACGTAAACTTTTTGAATTTATTTCTAAACATACTGTAGCAATTTATTTGTTACAATTGATTTCTAGAAATTTGTTATTTATTAAGAATTGATTTCTAAATATACTGTAGCAACATACTAATTTATTGGTTAGAATTGATTTCTAGAAATTGTTCACAATTTGTTTATAGCAAATTCTAAGTAGCTACTGTTACCTACTGTAAGTTAGAATTGTTACTGTAGCTTTTGTAGCAAAATATTGTAGTAGCAAAATATTCTAACTAGCTACTGTTAGAAAATATTCTAATATTCTAGCAATTTGTTATTCTAATATTCTAGTTAAAAAGAATTTATTTCTATACTGTAGCAATTTGTATAGAAAATATTCTAAATAGCTACTGTTACAATTTTAATATTCTAATAGTTACTATACTGTTAGAAAACTTTTTGATCACTATATTGTTCTAATAGTTACTATACTGTTAGAAAACTTTTTGATCACAGTATTGTTCTAATAGCTACTTTGTTAGAATTAAATTCACTATTGCTTCTCACTATTTGCTTCTAATTGATAGCTAATAAAATTTGCTTCTCACCATTTGTTATAATTGATTTATTCTAAATAATTGATAATTACTGTAGCAAATTAATTTTCTACAAATTCAACAAGTTGATTTCGTAGCAAATACAAGTTGACTTCTAACAATTTTCAGTCACTGTAGCAATTTGTTTCAATTCCTCAATTAATTTATTCGTTTACTTGTCAAATTGCTTAGTATATTGTCATTAGAGAACTTCTATACTGTGAGAACTTCTATACTGTGAAAGCTTCTCATTAGAAAACTTCTGATTAAAATATTTCGAAAGCTTTTGATTAATCACCTAGTACTTTTAGAAAGCTTCTGATTAATCACTTAGTATTTGTCAATTGCAATTTTTATCACAAAATTTCTTTCAGTTGTAACATACAATTTGATTCATTTTAATCACTTAGTATTTCTGAAAGCAATCTAGGACCAAAAGAAAATAGTTTAGTAAAAGGAAATTGCAAATAAAACCTTCAAATCTAAAGTTTCAAAGTAGAGACAAACTCGGGCACAAGCCGAAAGGGTCCTTCTGTCAACCGGGTGTAAATAACCCTAAGCGACACGGTATTTAAGAGTCTTCGGACCACCGCTAGCTGGGAACCGGCCCCTACAGCTAACCTGAGTTGATCAACACTTGAAAAACTAAAGATTTTAAGATTGTTTAGCAAAGACCTAGGAGAAGCCAACCTAATTTTAGGAATGCAAGTGACCAAAGGCAAAGAGGGTTATACTCTATCTTTAGCACATTCAATTGAAAAAATGCTAAAAAGATTTGAGTTATTTGATAAGAAACCTGTCCTTACTCCTTATGACAGCAGTATTGTACTGAAAAAGAATGAAGGACCACCTTTGGAACAACACAAATACTCACAGATGATAGGCTCCCTTATGTACATAACATACAGGACAAGACCTGATATTGCATTTGCTATTGGGAGACTAAGTAGATATACCAGTAACCCAAATCAGCCACATTGGACTGCCTTGGATAGGGTATTTAGATATCTCAAGGGCACCCTAGATTACAAACTTCATTTTACTAGGCACCCTGATATCATAGAAGGCTATTCAGATGCAAACTGGGTAACCGACTCACATGATATAAAATCTACTACTGGATATGTATTTACTCTAGGAGGAGCTGCGATCTCCTGGAGCTCTTGTAAGCAAACTATCATAGCTAGGAGTACAATGGACTCCGAAATGATAGCTTTGGATACAACTTGCACATAAGCTGAATGGCTTACAAATCTTATTATGCATATACCTGTTTCTCTTAGTCCTGTTCCTGCAATTTCTATAAATTATGATAATAAATCTGTTATTGAACTACTAAAGCATGATTCTGTGAATGCTAAGATGAACAGGCACCTGCAGCTGCGCTTCAAGTCAATCAAAAGCCTACTAGGCAAATATGTGGTTCTTGACTATATAAAGTCAGAAAAGAACCTTGCAGATCACTTGACGAAGGGTCTGTCTAGGACTTTGATCCTAGAATCATCGAGGGGGATGGGGTTAAGCCCATAAATTAGTCACCAGCAGTGGCAACCCAACCGAGTCTGACTGGAGATCCCAAGAAGCCGGTTCAATGGGTAGGAACAAGCTGAACTTAGGTGACTTTATGGAACACTGACTCGAGATTAAAATCTCATTAAAATAAAGCCCAAGCGGCTGTACATGTGTACAATAACTCCCCATCCCTATGGTGACAGTGTTCCTGTGTGATATGGTTAGGATGAGTTTAAACTCTTAATAGGTCCAAGCTGTAATGCTAGGTTGATTCATATCACCAACCATTAAGGACTTACCTATATGAGAGGTCGTGAAGGCCGCGACTATGGGACAGGGCGATCCCAGACAACTCTCATGAATGTGGAAAGAGCGCATGGCCATTTAAAAGCGCCACCCGATAGACCAAGGACCTCTAGCGTACTATGTGTGCTATTTTCTAAATCTGGTTCAGGAAGTCTGATTCAAGGCTTAGTCCATCAAGCACTTCTTCAGATTAAGGCAATAGTCACTACGTGAGATTCAAGGCTGTAGTCCATCTCATCTATGCATAGTATTTTACTGCCCAGATGCTCTCTCTCTCTCTCTCTCTCTCTATTTTTACTTCACTCTTATCTCTGTTTCGGAACTTGACCTTTTGGGGGGGGATTGTTGGTTTTGGTTTTGCTTTTCTTGCAAAAGCTCAAGTCCCTCTTCCTTTCTTTAGTCCCACATCGGATGCACCAAAGCCTTCATGTGTACATATATTACTTTCTCTTCTTTGCTCTATTAAGTTGTTGTGTGGGGAACCCCTTGGGCCACACGCGCGCGCCGCCGCCGCCGCCCGGCCCGGCTCGGTTCGGCGCGCGTAACGGGTGCGGGTACGCGCCCACATCTGCGGGCGCCGAATGCCGATCCGATTTCCTCTTCGGGTTCGGGCTGGGACCCTAAAATACTTTTTGCTCCTCTTCTTCTTCTTCATTTATTTTTCTAAACGTTGGAATTTATTTCTGAACGTTACAACATGTTTCTGAACCGATTTTGTGTCCAGGTTCGTTATTTATTCTCTTGTGTAACGTCTGAATTAATAGAGAATTAATTCTGACCGTTACACAACAGCTTTATATATATCGGACTGTTTTCTTTGTAAATCAGATCAGAAATTATTTCTTACGAAACCTCTGTCAACATTCTTCCAGTTCTTCGTCTTCATCTCCAAGCTCTGGGCAGAGCTAAGTCCTGGTCGTTCTCTCCAAGTCGTGTGCGGCAACGAGATACCGGTAGTGCGGGGGTTTTACCACTAGGAGCTTCGGGAACGTCTGCACACAGATCCCGAATAAACTCTTAGGGCAGTGCTTCGTGCACGACTTCCCCAGAGGCCGGTAACATCTAATTTTATTTTTGTATTCTGAAATTTTACAATAAGAAAAAACACAATATGTTTAACAATCAATATTTTTAACATGAACTTGGTGTTTGTGCATTTTTCTTTTTTCAATGTTCGATGATAAATAATGAATTTTATGTTTGCTGTCTTTGTATGTTATCTGAGTTCATTATCTCTGCATCTTTTTTGTGGTTTAATTTTGAAATCTTCGTTCAGTCAAAAAATTTATATATCTTTTCATTGACCACAAGAGTCAGTTGAATGCGGTGTTTATGTATTTGGGGTTACATAAATGTGAATGATACACTTATATGAAACTGATTTTACTTTCTTGTTTTTTTTATTTATTAAAGTTCTTAGATGAAAGAAAAAGATTGTTCAATTATGAAAGTCAAGTTTTTGTAATGGATGTTTCTCACCTATGTTTGAAAGTTAAGAATGAATCAGTTAATAATTATGAGATTACAGAAGGTGGTCGCGTAGTGATTAAGGATAAAAATCATGAACTTATAGTTCTAGTCTTGTTAAAAGCTTCAAATTATGATTTCGAAAACATTTAGGATTGACATTCTATGAATCAAAATAGAATACAAAAAGTGTTGTGAAAGTATAAGTAGTGGTGTATAAGTAGTGTCGAATAAAAGCCTACATATTATAAGTAGTTTTATAAATTTGTTACTTCTAATTTCTATAATTTCAGATTAACTGAGCTTTGAAATGAAGTGAGAGCATCCACAATGGAAATTCAAACACATATTTTAAATTATTAAAAATTATATAAATTATTATTTTTGGAGTGTCTCTATTATATTGACATACAATGGTACATTTCAAATAAACACTATAATTTTTTTTTTTCTTTCGTCTTTTTTTTTTCTTTCCTATTTGGTAAGATTTTTCATCTCTCTTTTCTTTTTATTTTTTTTCTATTTGATTATTTTTGGTGGGCCCAACAATTAATATAGAGGGGCTAAGATACACTCCAAATCTGAAGTGTCTTGTAGCTTTTTAGTAATTTTTTCTAGTAATTTTTAAGTATGTATAAGTGTCTACTACAGTTTTTAAGCGTTACAAAATTTAACTAAAATTAAGATGTAGCATTGAAATTTCTTGGACTGTGGGTGCTCTGAAACTAGTAAAGATGACTTAATTATTTGCCCCATGTGAAGTTGGGAATTTTTTTTCATATTTTTTTGTACGGAGATACAAACATGACAATGTTACTATTTGGAGAGGAATCAATTGCTTCATGAGAAAATTTTATGTTGATTTATTTTTAAAGAAAAAATGTGGAAAAAAAAATCGACCAGCACTAATATCATTCATTCGTTATTTTTATAATCGAAAATTCATAATTTATGTCGAAGAAAAATAAATATTTGTGTGACCATACGAAGGGTGTGGCCAAATGAAGGACATCATTATCAATTTCTCAAAAAATTCTCATATTAAAAATTAACTTAAGGTTTCCTTGGAGTAATCTGACCCATACTCATAAAGGTTGTCATACAAATTCATAAAGATTGGATAGATAGTATGACTTTAGGTGTTATGCAACATTTTGGTTAGCAAATACGTCAGCAAGTAGTTCATGCGTTCAGATTCAAAAGTATGTTCAGAATGGATAATTGGATTATGATTTGGTTTCGGATGATGACATAGCATAGTTCATAGTAACTGCCTCACATGATAATCTACAATTACCGAACGAAGCTTCGGGGCAGCTGATCCTAGAGACTTGACCGCCGAATTGAAGAGAATATTGGAGACCCATAGGACGACCCTCGTGTCGGTGCATAAGTGAATGCGTTGAGGATGGATGTTGAGTTGTGTATGTTGAAGATAAGTCTAGGTGATTGAGTGTTTAGTTTCAGACTTCGATGGGGTAGCCTTCAGATGAAGATGCAACAAGAAGATCGAAGAGATGGTGAGAACAACCTAAGTCAACTAATGAGATTCATAGTCGCAGATTATCGAAGATGGTATCGTTTCTGACTCGTCGTAACCCAGAAGGGAATAGCATTCATATGTATTGATGACTGTGTATCTCGCTTCAAGGTGTTAAGATTGCGGCTTACTTCAGCTCAAAACCATACGCTTTCAAAAGGGGACAGATGTGCCTCAGAATCTACAAGATACATTGGGACTTAGTCTGGGATGAGTACTTATGCAGAGGGCGAAGGTAATCTCCGGTGTTTTGAGTCAGTTGAAGCAGCATAAGAAGAGCTATCCATGCATGACATAGGAATTGTGGCGATTGTGTCCGTGTCAAAATTATTGCGACAATATCTGTAGAAGCATGAAATACGCTAGGAAATTGTACGCGTATTATACAGTCAAAATCTCCAACATACATGAAGTACGCGTAAAACAGAGCTTCAGCTCTGTGTGGCGTAAAATATGACTTCGGAGCTATACGCGTAAAACAGAGCTTCAGCGCTGTGTGACGTAAAATATGACTTCAGAACAGCCCGCGTAAAGCAGCGCTTCAAGACTGTTTTGGCGTAAAAGGTTACTATACCCTCCGGCGTAAAGTTGTACGAGGAACTCTTCGTATTCCTCGGATGAATCTATCAGACAAAATAGTGAACCTGACTCCTGACAAAAAGTACTGCACGACGATCGAGAGGACGGCTATGATGATAATTTTGCACAGAGACCCAAGCTGTCGTTTAGTGACATATTCTTGATACAAGTCATTTTTACGCATTCAAAGAATACGCTGCCTATTCTACATGGGCAGAAATGAGTCTTTACGCTCAAGATGAGACGAAATCAGACACCACGTCAAAAGCTGTTTCTCGTACAGAGCTCGAGGCATATCTCTGCATTTAATGCACGAGATTGGGGCATATCTCTGTATTTAATGCACAAGATTTTGTTCTATTTTTAAATGACTAGGAAAGCTAAAATTGTGACTAATACGCTCACATCACCATCCTTACATTTTACGCCAACCAGGCTATTTTCAACTATAGGAGTACGCCATATGCTATATCCTCGAAATACGCCAACTCGACTATATTTGCAAAGACACGTGATAAGGCTATTTAGCCCAGAATACTATCAAGGCCTCAGTCATGACGGTCAATCGGCTATTTTACGCTGGTTGTCTGTTATTCATGAATCCTCAAGATTTATGCAGAGCTTGGCTTTTACGCAAACAAGACAATTATTTGGTTTTTACGCCAACCATCTTTACGCAGGGGGCAGTTATCTACGTGGCTTGCATGCCATGATCTTCGAGAAGCAGTTATACTCGTTACCTCATAAAGGGACACGTGTCATACGCAGATTCAGAAGATTATTTGAACGTGGGTAGCAGTTATCATAACCGCAGCGTAAAGAAAGTCTTTTTTTCTTCACAGTTTGGTCTCTTACGCCAACAAGACAGCTATTTGGATCTTACGTCAAGAAGACAGCTATTTGGCTTTTACGCCAACAAGACAGCTATTTGGTCTCTTACGCCAACAAGACAATTATTTAGCTTTTACGCCAACCATCTTCACGCAAGAGCAGTTACCTACGTGGCTTGCATGCCGTGATCTTTGAGGAGCAGTTATACGCGTTATCTTATAATGGGACACGTGTCATATGCAGATCCAGAAGATTATTTAAACGTGGGTAGCAATTATTATAACTGCCGCGTAAAAGATGTAACTTTTTTCACGGTTTGGCTTCTACGCCAACTGGACAGTTATTTTGACCGATCTCTATAAATAGAGACCCCTGGTCACAGGGGAGGGGGATCGATCGAACGGGCAATCGAGCGATCGGGGATCGATCAAGGATTAAGAGATCAAAGACAGAGAGCACAGACAAAGAGTGTTGATTGACAACTTTGGCAACGAGAATTCAATCCCACTTGCAACTTTTGAAGCTTCCTCTTCTTCTACAGCACTTCTTCATCATCGTGTGGTCCAAGGGACAAGGTGATCGACCGCAGATCAGACTCCTATAGCAATTATTCCCCAGAATCATTTTTATTGTACTTAACATCCTCGTATAGGACTAATTGTACTTTTTTTTTTCTTGTTTGTAAGCAAAAAAAAAAGAAAGGTTTCGTATAAACCCTCTTCCTTATTTTTTATTTATCATCAAACACAAGATGTCGACTCTACTGGGGACAACTTTCTCATCTGACGAGAAAGCAATTGCTCAACACGATACTGTATCTATTGGATCGACGAAGAAGACTTTGGTCGTCCAGTTCGACCAATCTGCTTATGAAGACATGCTTCGTGCAGGGGGTAGCTCTCATTCCCTCTCGGTCCAGAACAACAGGAAGCTGCGTAAAGTGTGGATGCCCAAGACGTCCTCTACCCTTCCTGCAAGCTCTCCTTCTCTGATCAACAAGGTTGTGACAACACAGCCTACACGCCTTGGACGTAAAAATCTGTCTCCCGTCTGTGACGTGGCAGACAAAACTTTTGGCAATGCCTCAGTGCCAATCCAGAAGTCTCAGACGTGCTCTGCGCGTAAAACTTCCTCTCCCGTCTGTGACGTGGCAGACAAAACTTCTGGCAATGCCCCAGTGCCAATCCAGAAGTCTCAGACGCGCTCTGTGCGTAAAAATTTGTCTCCCGTCTATGACGTGGTAGACAAGATTTTTGGCAATGCCTCAGTGCCAATCTAGAAGTTTCCAACACGTCCTGTGCGTAAAAATTCGTCTCCCGTCTGTGACGTGGTAGACAAGACTTCTGACAATGCCTCAGTGCCAATCCAGAAGTTTCAAACACGCCCGGTGCATAAAACTGTGTCTCCCGTCTGTGACGTGGTAGACAAAATTTCTGGCAATGCCTCAGTGCCAATCCAGAAATTTCAAACACGATGGCAAAATGACCGTAATAAAAAGTATTATAGGATAAACCATTTCATCGTTTGACGAACTTCAAAAATTTTAAGAATCCAGAAAAATGATGTTTCGACCTCCAAATTTTAATTTCGATAATTTTATTTTCGGAAATTTTTCATTATTTCGATGTTAACGAGTAAAAATTGGTGTCTTCGGACCCTCAAATATTATCATATAATTTATCAGTACGAAGATAATTAAAAATGGGACAATAATATATATATATATATATATATATATATATATATATATATATATATATATATATAACGATAAAATTATCTATTTAGAAATAATTTACTAATCGTAATAAGATTGATTTAACTTTCGATTACCGTAGAAACTTTAAGGGTCTGCTTGGCAATTGTGGGAGTAGCGGTTATGAGGTATTTTTAGAGTACCGGTTATGAGTGATCCGGTTTTGAGTGGTTTTAAGTAGCGGTTATGAGCAGGTAACGAGCGGTTCTGATTTTTTTTTTTACAAGAATAAATAAAATAAATAATTTAAGATTTTCATAAACAATCGAAGATTTTTATAAATAGAATAATAAAACCCCTCAAAACCAGTGCCTTATATAAAATTACCAAGCATAGGTTCTCATAAACAATCGGTTCAAAAATATTCCAAAACTGATGAAAACATTGTTACCAACCAATTTTTTTTTTAGAATTTTGCCAACTCATTTGGCGAGCTATTTCGTTACTGTTAAAGTTTTCGAACTTTTTTCGTTTTTTCTAATTTATTTAAAAAATTATAGGTATAGCAAATTTTCTGCAAAAATAAACCAAATTAAAAAATATACTAGTTTATTTAAAAAAATTATTGCCACAACAATTTTTTTTAAAATTAAACCTAAATAAAACTAACTAAAAGCACTCTTTTTTTCAAAAAATAAAAATACAACCTGAACAAAAAAAAAATCAAACAAAATAACAAAAAAAAACTGAAACAAAAAAAAACAAAAACAAAAAAAACGTATGTCATATTTTCGTCAACTTAGTTGGCGAAATTTTGGCTAGTTGGCGAAATTTTGACAAAGCCAAAATTTTGCCAACCGAGTTATGTCAAAAGTAAATAAAAAATTTATTTTTTCAGAATTTTGCCATCTGCGTTGCCGAAACGTCTCGTTACAGTAAATTTATCAAAAAAAAATTATTTTTACTAATTTATTGAAAATTATTTTCTGTCCAATAAATTTTGTGTTAAATAATTTGATTTTGTTTGTAAAAAAAAACTAGGACGAAGTGGACCACATTTTAAGAAAGTCTTGTACATAGGTTTTTCTAAAAGTCTATTACAATTAAAGTAGAGTTTTGATTTTATGGATTTTTTTTTTTCCTTCTCTTTTTGTAGGTTGTAAATAAGTGTCAACATGCTGCCGAACTTTGACCGAGCACCCTCACTCAGGTAGCAAGCCACCCAATAAATTAAAAAGCTCATTGTGCTTGAATTGCAAAAGACTATAAGTTCAAACGGAGGCCATAAGTTTTGTACGTAATTGGAAGTTTTAGCTTCATGTCACGGGCTTAGTAATTTTGTCTATATTTTATTCTGTGCGACACAATTTTTTTGTTGTTGATCTGTATAAACTTTTTTTCAAATGTTTAACTAGATCGTTAAGACGAAAATAAAAAAATATAGAACCAAGAGAGAGAAATTGGAATATTAAAATTTTACTATACTATAGAAATATTACAACTTCTTGGGTGGTGTGGGACGTTGGTCGGTGACGGTCTCAGATGTCGATATGGCTATGATCGACATTTGTCCTGATATCACTTGTCACGGACTTAGTATTTTTCTTACACTTCTTTCTCTATCGTCTTAGCATTCTAGCTAGGATCATTCGTAAATGTTTATACAAGTCTTCGAGCAAAAAGCTTGTGCACCGTACGAATCAAAATGTAGAATAAAAATACTAAGCCTGTGACATCCAGCTCACAAGCTGCATACCTCTCAAGCCCCTCAAGTTTGGCAAAATTGCATTAATCTTTTTAAAATTTATGTAGTCTATTTTTAGGCTTAAGCTAACGTTTTCTAACTTGTCTCATGAGCTTTTCAGCAAGTTGATATCGAGCCAACGATAACCTTGCTTTTAAGTCGGTATAAAGATGAAATATCATGAGTGTAATTGTTTTGAAATACAACAAAACTTTTAGTACAATATTCTTCGAGAATAATCTTTTATACGGTGGATTCAAATATCTTTGTAGATTCAAGACAGGACTGGCCCATAGACTTGGATTATCCTATCCGAAACTAATTTTGGTTATCCTTTGTTCTTTATTGTGCGTCGATACTACAGGATCACCTGCGATTCTGACCTCTTGTATGATCATGCTGAATCTGAAATGGTGTCCTAAAAACAGAAAAAAAAAAAAATTGTCTAAGTCTGTCTAACTTACCTCTGAGCTGATCCTGATTCGAGATCCCATAAGTTCAAATAAGTTGTTCTTAAATTCCACAAAATCCAAATATTTTGAAGACCATATGTAGTAATTCGATTTTGTTTTGGAAATGCATCTCTCTCTCTCTCTCTTTCAACTCCTGCTATTGTTAGTTTATGGCCCATAGCTTTTGCTCCTAACTCTTCCTATTCCTAAGAAAAGTTACTAACTATTCTTATTTATAAGGGAAGTTACTAACTCTTCTTATTACTAAAGGAAAGTTACCAACTCTTTGTGTTTCTAAGTGGAAGTTACCATTTTTTTATGAAGTGGCAACATTATGAACAAGAGCATGATGGGAAGCTCAATTTTTTATATAAAGGGTTTTGGTTCCCAAGCTAGATACACACTTCTAAAGATTACACCATCAAAATTGAGTGTTCATAGTTTGGAAGTCCAAAATCAGGAGAAAGAAGAAAGAAGAAAGAAGAAAGAAGAGAGTACTAGAGTTCATCCACTGTTGAAGCAACAATGGCTGGAGGTTAGATTTATTGGAATATTGTTATTTTGATACTTTTGTTTATTTCCGCATCTAGGGTCACATTGAATTACAGCTATATGACTTAGAGCATCATTATTAGATGATGCTCAAAATTTTATCTTGTGGCCCAAAATTTTAGAAAAGAAATAAAATGAAAGGTAAATGTAGAATGTGTTAGATTTGCACGAGAATAGCAGAGAATGATAAGATGATCTTTGGTCACAAAGATTGTGTGGTCAAAAATTAATGTAAAAATAATAATATAAATCTAGAATTAAGTTCTAAATAGAGACTTATTATTCTACAAAATAATTTTTGAAATTCTGAATCTAGAAATTCACAGGCCCAACCTATAGCTACTTTTTTTTTTAAAAATATCAAATTAATTTTTTTGTTAAAAGGATTTTCAGTTTTATTAGTAATTATGATAAATATTATTTTGTATATTTATACTTTGTTTATTATTTTATTTTTTTAATTTTGTATTGATAATATTATTGTATTACCGTGGATGAAAAAAATTTATATTGATATTTAGAGTTTATTTCCTCCTCAAAATCTAAAGTCCGTTACTAAGTTGAGAGCAGATCTATTGTTTCCTATTTTTATTCCATATTTTTGTCCACTATTTATTATATGTGAGTCCCTCTTTTTTTAATACCAACTAAAACTAAACATAAATACGAAATAGAATTAGTGGAACAACAGATCTGTTTCTGAACTAAGTTATTCAATTTCTCTGAAGCAGTCGAATTTATGCAACTTCTCTGAAGCAGTCAAATCTATGGTGGGTCATCTCAAAATCTAAATTTTGTATTTATAATATTAAGAAATATTAATTTAGACTCTGATCTCATATAAGTTATAAAATTAGTATTTGGATCTCCAAAATAATTAGTGACATTTTGGTCTCAAAAGTGTCACCAAAAGTGTACCGAAAATGTTACTAATTATTTTTTATCACCAAAAGTGTACCGAAAATGTTACTAATTATCTTTTATGATATTTCTAAGACTCAAATACTAATTATTATTTTTTAAATATTTAAACACTAATTTTATAATTTATGTGAAATTTAAAGTTTCAGTATTCTTAATATTAATTTGCTGTTGCTGTTGCTGAAGACACCGAGTCAAAACACTCAGAAAACTTGTGTAAGCAGTATTTGCTTATCCAAATCCCAAAATCCTAATTTCATGTGCATGCATTCTAACTTGTGCAAGTACAAAAGAGGTGCTTGCTAGTGCTTGAGTCCATTTTTGTGTACGAAGTTCTGAACAAAGCATAATGATGAAACGTGAAAGAAAGAAGTGACATGTTACAGCAGCATAGAGGCTAGAGTATAACCGGCTTTGGGGATCAAATGGTTCGGGGTCTGGATCCGGTTATTGCTGGACCTGGAATTTGTGGAGGAATAGAATTTTCAGATCTCACAAGTCGGTATCGGACCGGTACGGTAAAATTCGGACCGGGTCTAAACAAATTTTGGACCGCTTCAGCCCACTTCCCAATCGGGTCGAATTAGGTTTCATTACCCCAATCCGGAACCGGTTCGGCCTTGCCCACTCACCCATGGGTCGATCGGGTTTCTTCTTTCAGACTCGGTGTTCGGATCGGCTCACCCAGTCAAAGGATGCACTGGTATGATACCTACATAGTATGTGTTAATTCTATAAAACTTTGTAACATGTGTTCTTTTGAAGAATTTGTTATGACTTATGGCAAAGAATAATTAACATATCAGAAGAATCTAGACAACATTGATATTATACCATTTTCAAAAGCTTTCAAAGTCCTTAGAACGATTTATGCTTCGAAGCCTATAAAATTTATGATAGGCCTCGCACTATTATACTTACACATTTTGCAAGTTCATCTTATGGATCTAAAGTATCTTCAGCTTATGTTACTATAACACAAGTATATGCATATACATTAAGATATTGTATACAATGTGGGCTGAATGTTTTGAAAAAAAAGGTACCATACCAGTGTTTCCTAAATCAGTGTATGTTAACTGTTCATTTCCTATAAGCCATAACAACTTTTTCAAAAGAACACATGTTACAAAGTCTCATTCGGTCAAGATATTTGGCAATGTCTTCATCTATAGAGAATCATCTATAGTTTATTAACCAACTATGTCTACTAAGATAACATTAATAAACAACACTAGTGCTTTTTCTTTAGACTCAAAAGTCACTACTAAAATATCTTGAAATAGCGACGATTTTAGCGACTCCTAAAACGGATGTCGCTATATGCGACTAGCAACTTGCTATTATAGCGTCATTTACTACAACAAATAGCGATGCATTAGTGACTTCGAAAACATATGTTACTAGACGTGGAACGTCGCAGAATTAGGATGTATGGAAAATAAATTGCATTATCAATGATGTTTAGTGACGTCATTTCGTCGACGTCACAAAATAATTGATATAAGCCAATGGGGGAGAGGGGAGGGTTCTAAAAAATTGGGGGGAGTCTAAATTTTTTGAGATCCACCACCACCCAGATGTAGGCATCCCTTCCGTTGTTATCAACCATTGGATCTTGTTATCAACCGATTTTTTGTATCCCCAAACATCCCCATGATATCAACCGTTGGATCTTGTTTAATTCATATAATCTTAACCATTGATTTGAATGGTTCAAATGAACAATTAAGATTAGACGACTTAAACAAGATCCAACGGTTATAAATATGGAGATGCTTGGGGATGCATAATGTTACGTCCTGATTTCGAAGAATCGAAAGTAGCAACGGACATAATGCCATACAAGCATAGATTGCACTTATACAAGGAAAGAAGATAGATAAGTTATGATATTTCTCAGAAACATCGATATAGCAGCAAAATTAAGCAGACAAATTAAAGTCACAAAAGAATAGATTGAAAAGCATCTCTTAATTGATAATAATTTTTGAGTACATGGCTTACAACATATTACAAAGATTCTCAATTACAACGGATACTGGCCGCTTGGCTTACATTGATATTTGTCGTCTTGGCTTACAATCTCACCGATACAACTAAATTATACTATTCCATACATTATGCCCCTTATTAACAAAAGACTCCTCCAATGGAAGAGGGGCTTATGCGCCCCCCAACAATGCTTCGATACCTCAAAACCATTCCAGCTACTCCCCGAAGCTGAGTACTTGGGGATGCCCACAAACGTGGGTCAGTACATATCACGTATCGTGTATCCGGGCCACCTTGGCGGTGGATTGGCCTTCTCCACAACTCCCGCACGAAAAGCATTCCGGTTTCTCCGGTACGGATGATCCTTCGGCAAAAATTGTCGATGACAATCGAAGAAGCACGGTTTGCCTCCGTGTTTCAAACGGAAAGCCTGAGTACGGTCCATGCAATACGGACATGAGAGACGACCATGGGTGCTCCATCCCGATAATATTCCATAGGTCGAAAAGTCGTTGATGGTCCACATAAGTGTTGCCCTCATCTGAAAATTTTGCTTTCTAGAAACATCGTACGTGTTGGCACCTACTTTCCACAGCTGATTCAACTCATCTATCAAAGGCTGTAAATACACATCGATGTTCCTCTTCGGATTGTTCGGACCCGGGATAATAACGGTTAGGAATATATACAGAGTCTTCATGCACATCCAAGGCGGTAGATTGTACGGAGTGACGATCACAGGCCAACACGAATACTGAGAGTCTGAAAGTCTGAATGGGGTAAAACTGTCAGAGGAGAGCCCCAATCTGAAATTACGCGCTTCTTCGGCAAAATGTGGATACTCTCGATCAAAGTGCTTCCATGCTTCTCCATCGGATGGATGATCCAATACTCCTTCGATCTGTTTTCGCCTGTGCCAACTCATATTTTCTGCAGTCTCCTTAACCATAAACAACCGCTGCAATCGCGGCGTCAAAGGCAAGTAGTGCATCGAATCGGTAGGCTTTCTTGCACTGACAGACTTTCCTCTAACAATTGCCTTGTAGCGATCAGTACCACAGAATCTGCATGCATCTTCATCCTTGTCGTCTTTGTAGTACAACATGCACCCGTTGGGATATGCATCGATTTTCTCGTATCCCATCCAAAGTGATATCACCATCCTCTTAGATCGATAGAAGTCTTTAGGTAACTTTGCACCCTCGGACAAGATCTCTATAATCAAATCGAGCAGTCGATTATAGCATGCTTGCGACATGTTAAAATCAGACTTGATGCTCAATAATCTTGTAACCACCTCCAACGGTGAATGATCCTCACAACCAGGATATAGTGGAGTCCTTGCATTCTCCAGCAACTCCATAAACTTTGCAGCATCGGCATTCGGTGCCTCTTCAGCTGCATCATAATTATCCGGATTGAAACTAGGTCCCGCCGTATCATAATTGTCCGGATTGAAACTAGGCCCTGCCGCATCATAAACCAAGTTCACCAACCCGTCGTCGTAAGCATCGTGGTCGTGGACATCCATATACGGCTCCACATAGGGCTCCGACTCCGATGCTAGAGATACAAGTTCTCCGTGCGCGGTCCACTGATAGTAATTCGGCTGAAGCCTTTCGAGTACAAATGATATGTAACTTCCACTTCTGGATGATATTTTCTGTTGCGACATCTCACACACGGATACTTAATTTTGGTACCGTCCATGTACTGAGGGAAAGCCCTTGGCGAACTGCAAGAACTGCTGTACACCCTCAATGAATTCATCCCGCACACCACACATGTCATCAGGATGACGGTTGTACATCTACGAACGATGACGTAGATAGTAATTCATATCCATTTCTAGATACTTCTGCAAAAATGACAGTATGTATCATATAAATCATTACATATAGTGGTTTATCACCTAACTTCATAACTTAACCGTACTATAAAAATCATAACTGATATAATACATACTTTCATTTATCAAAGTCTAAAATAAGCAATATTCAAAACAACAGACCATTTATCAAAGTCTAAAATAAGCAATACTTTTATTTCATAACTGATATAATACATACTTTCATTTATCAAAGTCCAAGAGCCCTATATATGGAATATAAATGTTAATGAGTGTTTTAAAATGATAAACATGGTTAACTAGTTCATGGTGATGTTTCTAAGCCACTTCTAGATCCATACTAGTTTATACTAGTCAATACTAGGTTAATACCTTGCTACACTATGTCTTCTAGGTCGTACTAAGGAATTCTAGTTTATACTAGTTAATGCCTAGCTAATACTAGTTATTACTAACTATACTAGTTAATATTAGCTAACTATACTAGTTAATATTAGCTATACTAAATACTACTAGTATAACTTAACTAATATCCTACCTTACCCCAACTCACATCTTAGCTCATAAATGTATGTCACAATAATACCTTGGTCCCAGTCACTTGTTACTCCCATTTGATACTGGACTACTAGGATATTCTGCTTTGATATTAAGTACTCTACTATCCACACTAAGAGCCTCTTACCCTTGGCCTGGCACCTTGCACTTCATCTTTATACTTGCTCACTGGACTACAACCCATAGCAGTCACTCCTCCCTGATACCACAATATCAGTTCACTTCACAGCACTGTTGTGCTCTAATTGAACTGCACTGCACTAATCACTCTTGCCAATTAAATCCCTGATACCACAGTATCAGTTAAGGGCTGTATTGTCATACAACAAGTGACTTGTGAACACCTACCCGATACTTGTCTATACCTTAACCCAAACACATGCCTGCAGACCCTAACTAAGTTTGCAACCTCTGATACTTTGCACTGCTGCTGCAGTGGCTAAATCTTCCCTTCACTTAGTTGTTTCCAACTGCCCTTAGCTACTGCCATGGCTCACAGCAGTGCTTGTTGCTGCCTTGCCATTGCTCAAGCATGCATGTGTTTGATGCTGCTCAAGTGTGCACCAACACTCTCCTGCTGCAGAAGATGACAGGAACCAATCCCCTCCTCACAGTGCCAACCCGATACCACTGCAACACATTGCCAGCTTGCCTAATGCACTAGGCCAAACTTAATTGAGTTCAGTTCCTGAAGCCTCATAGTTCAGTAGTGACACCCACACACAACTCGACTCTTCTACCCTCTCCCACATCAAGCACAACTACTATGAACACCAACACAGATAACAGTAGCTATATACCTATCTATATATATATATCGAGATATACCTATATATGCATACACTCCACTACCAGAAAAAGTCAAATTAGCGACGTCTAAAAACGTCGCTAAATAACAATAAATCGTCGCTAATTAGGTTTAGCGACGTAATTAGCGACGTTCTGAAGCAGTCGGAAAACACCAAGTCGCTAAAACAAAAAACGTCGCTAAACGTCGCTATGCCGACGTTTTTTAGCGACTTTAATGTGTCGCTAAATTTAGCGACGTTTTGCGACGCCAAGTCACTAAAAAGCGACGTTTATTAAAGTCGCTAAACGTCGCTGATTAGCGACGTCAACCGCGACGTTACACCGACGTCTTTAATGACCTGGCTATACTTGCCATGTCAGCAATTGGCGACGCTTAGCGACGACTTTAGCGACGTCATTAGCGACGAACTTAGCGACGTTTTACAGCGTCGCTGATTAGCGACGTAATTAGCGACGTAAATTAACGTCGCTAAGCGTCGCTACACGTCGCTAATAACGTCGCTAATTTTAAAAAAAAAATAAATTTTTTTTCCAGAATCAAACATTGGTGATTCCCTGCAGTTTTACAGCATCTTCATCATACACACCAACATGATTCAATCTAGTTAACTATATAATCCAATTAAATTAAAAACCACAAGAAGTATCAATCCAATTAAATATGGATAACTATATAATCCAATTAAATTAGCTAAAAAATTCAAGACCACAAGAAGCATCATACAATCATGTCTATTGTTGAAGTACCAATAATTCATAAATAATAATAAAAATAACTAGACTACTACGGATCTGCAGGAGGCTGACCAGCGGCGCGCTTCAAGGATAACAACTCCTCATACTCGTCCCGTGGAATCGACACCGATGTCGATGGAGAAGGCAGTGACGTCGGTGGCGGCCGTGCCCGCTCCAAGTCTGCGAGTCGCTGGTTGTAAGAATCCAGGGTAGATAACAGCCTCGTACTGCTATCACCCATTGAATCCTGCATCCTCGTCAGGTTCTCGCCCATCGATAGCTGTGACGCATGCATCCTCGTCAGCTTCTCGCCCATCGATAGCTGTGACGCCTGCAGCTCCATGATGTTGCGATCATTGGAGGCTCTAATATCATTTGTCAATTCTCGTAGCTCTGTCATGCTGCGGTCGAGCATATCCAATCGTGCGATAAGCATCGGATCGTCCGCCTGCGGCTGGGACCGGGACTGGTCCTCCATACTTCGCAGCAAGTCGTCACGGAGAGACGCAATCTGACGGTCAACGGCCTCCTGGACGGCCTCCTGGACTCTGGCCGACGACTGCGAGGGCTGCGACTGCGAGGGGTGTGTGGAATGCACAGCTGTCGGGGAGGCCCTAGATGACTGCGTCGCAACCAGGGCGCCATAGGAGCCCGTACCGTAGTACGTACCCCTCTGGAGACCACCAGCTGCGGTCACCCACAGGTCGTCCGCCGACGGAGATGGACCGGGCTGCGACGAAGCACCAGCCTCTCCAGGTGTAGGTGCACTAGCAGTCGCCCGCTCACGAAGCCTAAGATACTCGGCCTAGAAAAGGTTTGGAAACTCAATAATTGCCTAAGTTATATTAAAATAAACACAAAGTAAAGTAATACTTACATAGGTCTGTGAGGCCCTCTCATCAATGAGATTTCCGTCCTTGCGATGGGTGGCCAAGAAGACGGTCACCATGTTTGCATCCTCACCCCTCTGTACCTGTTAAAAATATATTTTTTATTACTAAACTTAAATATTTTTTCCAAGTACCATTTTATGGTACTTATATTAAAATAATATATTTTAAAAGAAAAAACATACCAAACGACGGAAATGTTCCGTCATCGAAATCGAGCCACCACACCACTTGGCAGCATTCTGCCTAGCCGCCTTGGCCTTCTTAGACCTTTCCTTGTAGCTCGGATCGTCGAATCTAGCCCTCATCGCAGTCCACTGCTCAGGCGTGATCCAACCTTGGATCGGTTTTCCAGCACGATCACGAGCCTTCTGGTCATCCAGAGCATCTCGGATAAGCTTGGCGGCAACGGTAGGAAAGAGCCGCTCGATCAACTCGGCCCGGTGCGGAGGATAAAAATACGTTTGCTACAATAAATAATTCATTAAGTTAGCATCACGAATATGCATAAATTAGAGGATTTATTTAATATACTTTTACCTGGAAGTGCGCAAACCAGAACGCCTTCCTCTCCTCCGGAGCCTCAGAGTAGTTGATCCAAGGGCCACCGTAGTTGTTCCTCAGAAATTGGCCCAAGCGTCTCTGAACCGATGATGGACGATATCTATACAGAAATAATAATTTAGATTACTGAAAAAGTCAATATACGATGAATAAAGAGAAACACAAATATATACTAAACCATCTAATTGACTTACTTTGTACCGTCGGCCCAAATCTCTGTCCTCGTCTCCTCCGGTGGTGCGCATGGAGGATCTTGCTGATGCTGGGACAACGTCGGCACGATCTCCTCTACATGCTCATCAGTCTCCATGGTTCCATCAGCAGGAGGAACGCTGGACGAGGGAGTACTATCACGAGTACTATCACGCCTGGAACTACTCGTCCCAGGAGTGATGCCACGCAACGTCGTCGCAGTCGGAGATGTGGCTGCTCGATATACTGGAGTACTGGGCGACGATGATCCGAAACCAACAGTAGGCAGTACCGGAGTGGCACTCTGTCTACCTCGGGACCTGCCGAATCCTCCGCGTCGTCCTGTCATATCTGATAACAACATATGATGAATATAGAGAAACACAAATATATACTACATTCTACAGTCAAAATGTGATACATATCTCAAAGCATTATACAGTCAAAATATAATACATATATTCGTTAATGTCAAAATGTGATACATATCTCAAAGCATTATACAGTCAAAATATAATACATATATTCGTTAATGTCAAAATGTGATACATATCTCAAAGCATTTTACAGTCCAAATATAGTTACATTCTACATGGAATATTTTATATTTTCAATCATCTTCAGAAAATTCATCTTGTTCGCCTTCCTCGTCCTGCTCTTCCTCTTCCTCGTCTTCACTTTCATCTACTTCGTCCTCTTCGGATAATTCTACATCTTCTACATTATTACTCGTGTAATGAGTAACTTCCGTTGAGTCTACATCTACAATATTTGTTACAAGAGGTAGATCGTCCTCCTGATAAGCTATTTCGTCAATGTCAAAGGTATTTCTAGCTTTAGTCTTGCATACTGCCCACCAATCCGACCTCGCTGTCCCCCGTCTAGGATAAGTTGTGAAGTACACGAGCTGAGCCTGACTTGATAGGACAAATGGTTCGTAGCCTTGATATCTATGCTTGTAGTTTATATCCACAAGGCCATGCTTGTCAATTTTCCAACCTTGATCTTGAATCGGATCGAACCATTCACACCTGAATAGCACGATATAAGCAGGTTCTGGGCCATAATTATATGTCAACTCCACAATCTCTCGTAAGATGCCAAAAAAATCATTGCCCGGATTGACGTCTTTGTAGTTTGTAGATTTGATACACAAACCACTGTTTTTCGTGGAATCAAGATCCAGAAAGCTGTCTCTGATAGGAGCATTTGTTGACTTGAACCTGAACCCATTCACACAGAAACTTGGCCATATTTTTACGGCAGTAATTGGTCCCTTGGCTAGAGTCCTAATAGATTCAGTCTCGGATGATATTAGACGATCGACCTAAATACCAAAGTAGCGATGGTAAGTTATTTGTTTTACAAGTGCAGAAATAAAAAGTAATTACCAAGTATCTTACATATGCGCTCAACCAAGAAGGAAAATGGCATCTCATTTCTTGTTCTACTTCTTCGTCTGTTATGTAGGGTCTAACCGACCTCAACTCATCATTATATGTGCTGAAAAACAATGATGCAACTGCTAATTAGTAGCATAATAGTATCTTATACTATTACATTGAGATGATGTAAACGTGGACGTATTAATTACTTACCCCTCTAGCTTCTCCACTTCATCCTCGTCGCAATTGAGTAATATATACAATTGAGCAGCCCTTAGCTCATCGTCATTCAAATATCTCTTCTTCATTTTTCCCGAAGGCTTTCCGGATGCATTGAATACTTTGAGTATTGCATCATTAGATTCCTTATATGCGTCGTCGTTTCTGGGAGCTTTCGTCCTATTAGTAGCAATATGCGGTTTGAAATACGTCGAGCAAAAGTTTGTAATCTCCTCGAGAACATAAGCTTCACAAATAGATCCTTCAACCCGTGCCTTATTTTTCACCTTTCTCTTTAGGTGATTCAGATGACGCTCGAAGGGGTACATCCACCGATAACCGACAGGACCACCAACACGTGCCTCATAGGAAAGATGAATTGGCAAATGCTCCATAGAGTCGAAGAATCCTGGAGGAAACACCTTCTCGAGCTTACATAGTGTTACCGCAATGTCCCTCTCTTGCTTTTCTAGACGATCGACGAGCAACTTAGTACAACAAAGATCTCTAAAGAATATGCTCAACTCTGTCAATGGGTCCCAAACGACCTGCGGTAAGAATTCTCGAAATACAATCGGAATTAACCTCTCCATGAATACATGACAATCGTGGCTCTTCATACCTACTAGTTTGTTCTCCTTGAGGTCGACGCATCTTCTCAAGTTCGACACGTACCCGTCTGGAAACTTTAGACCCTGAATCCACCTACAAAGTCTACCTTTATCCTCTTTATCCAGTGAGAAAACTGACTTAGGTTGCTTTAACTTTCCATTCCCCTCCTCTATCAGATGCAATACAGGACGTCTACATATGTCTTCTAAGTCCAACCTGGCCTTCGGATTATCTTTCGTCTTCCCCTTTACATCCATTACAGTATTAATTATGTTATCAAACACATTCTTCTTGATATGTATGACATCAAGGTTATGTCTGATCAGATTGGTGCTCCAATATGGCAGATCCCAGAATATACTCCTCTTCGTCCAGTTATGGGTGCGACCAAATCCGTCACACTTGTATCCCTTAGCAGGCTCTTCGATAGCACTTGGTAAATATTTTACCTCTTCCCATATCGTGCATCCGGGCCACCTTGGAGGTGGATTGGCCTTCTCCACAACTCCCGCACGAAAAGTATTCCGATTTCTCCGGTACGGATGATCCTTCGGCAAAAATTGTCGATGACAATCGAAGAAGCACGGTTTGCCTCCGTGTTTCAAACGGAAAGTCTGAGAACGGTCCATGCAATACGGACATGAGAGACGACCATGGGTGCTCCATCCCGATAACATTCCATAGGCCAGAAAGTCGTTGATGGTCCACATAAGTGCTGCCCTCATCTGAAAATTCTGCTTTCTAGAAACATCGTACGTGTTGGCACCTACTTCCCACAGCTGATTCAACTCATCTATCAAAGGCTGTAAGTACACATCGATGTTCCTCTTCGGATTGTTCGGACCCGGGATAATAACGGTTAGGAACATATACGGAGTCTTCATGCACATCCAAGGCGGTAGATTGTACGGAGTGACGATCACAGGCCAACACGAATACTGGAAGCCCGAAAGTCCGAATGGGGTAAAACCGTCAGAGCAGAGCCCCAATTTGACATTACGCGCTTCCTCGGCAAAATATGGATACTCTCGATCAAAGTGCTTCCATGCTTCTCCATCGGATGGATGATCCAATACTCCTTCGATCTGTTTTCGCCTGTGCCAACTCATGTTTTCTGCAGTCTCCTTAACCATAAACAACCGCTGCAACCGCGGCGTCAAAGGCAAGTAGTGCATCGAATCGGTAGGCTTTCTTGCACCGACAGACTTTCCTCTAACAGTGGCCTTGTAGCGATCAGCACCACAGAATCTACACGCATCTTCATCCTTGTCGTCTTTGTAGTACAACATGCACCCGTTGCGACATGCATCGATTTTCTCGTATCCATCCAAAGCGATCTCACCATCCTCTTAGATCGATAGAAGTCTTTAGGCAACTTTGCACCCTCGGGCAAGATCTCTATAATCAAATCGAGCAGTCGATTATAGCATTCTTGCGACATGTTAAAATCGGACTTGATGCTCAATAATCTTGTAACCACCTCCAACGGTGAATGGTCCTCACAACCAGGATATAGTGGAGTCCTTGCATTCTCAAGCAACTCCATAAACTTTGCAGCATCGGCATTCGGTGCCTCCTCAGCTGCATCATAATTGTCTGGATTGAAACTAGGTCCTGCCGCATCATAATTGTCAGGTTTGAAACTAGGCCCCACCGCATCATAATTGTCAGGATTGAAACTAGGCCCCGCCGCATCATAAACCATGTTCACCAACCCGTCGTCGTAAGCATCGTGGTCTTGGACATCCATATACGGCTCCACATAGGGCTCCGACTCTGATGCTAGAGATACAAGTTCTCTGTGCGCGGTCCACTGATAGTAATTCGGCGTAAAGCCCTTCGAGTATAAATGATATATAACTTCCACTTCTGGATGATATTTTCTGTTGCGACATCTCACACATGGACACTTAATTTTGGTACCGTCCATGTACTGAGGGAACGCCTTGGCGAACTGCAGGAACTGCTGTACACCCTCAATGAATTCATCCCGCACACCGCACATGTCATCAGGATGACGGTTGTACATCCACGAACGATGACGCAGATAGTAATTCATATCCATTTCTAGATACTTCTGCAAAATTGACAGTATGTATCATATAAATCATTACATGCAAAATTAACTTCTGTGTCTGTGTCAGTGTCCGTTATTGGAAAAGCAGTATATATATATATATATATATATATATATATATATATATATATATATATATATATATATATATATATATATATATATATATATATAACATTACCCAAATAATATCTTAATACCACTTTACTACTATACCTTAACCCACTTCTGTGTCAGTGTCCGGATTTTAGTGTAGTAGGCTCCAGCCGAAGCCAATAAGTTTCTTGAGATGCATGTCCTTAATGATGCATGCTGCGATGATATCTTTGATCCATTAGAGGCTCTTCATACTGCTAGCTAGTGATTTCAGTAAGTGTTGAAATTAATCCTTTATTTATTTAAGCTGATTTGTAAGTTTCGTTTAGCTAATTCAACTGTTATAGTCATATTATTTAGACCATTAGGCACTTCTTGAAACTGGCAGTAGGGTGAGGAACTGAGATACATAACTCCGCAGTACTTTGCTTTCGGCAATTAACCCCTATATATATTGGGAGTGGAACGAGGAAGTAGCTAGAGCTCAAAATTCTTGGGGCACAATTAAGGACGGTTGCTTAGATCATACACTTCCTCGTCGAATAATTGGCGTTCTAATTAATTTGATCACATGATCAGTTGTTGTACGAATATTCAGGAATTAGTTCTAATTTGTTCACCCAATGTACGTAGTCATGACATATGAACATGGATTCAATAATAGCCATCATTTTTTCCCCTCCTCCATTGGACCAATGAATAGTAACCACAAAATCAAACAATTAGTATGTATGTATGTATGTATGTATATATATATATATATATATATTGCAAAAGTGCAAATAAATACACTTATGTTCTTTCTTTCTTATTCATCGATCCATATTATTTATTTATTTTATACTTGAAAGAAGAAATTAAAATCTGATCTCTACATGATCGCACATGCATGAACATTGTCAAAAAACCTAACCCTAACCCTAACCCTAATCCCATGTCAAAAAACCTAACCCTAACCCTAACCCTAACCCTAGGTCCAGATCAGTGTCTGTGTCAGTGTGTGTGTGTGCCGTGTCCGTGTCTGTGTCAGTGTCAGTGTGTGTGTCGTGTTTGTGTCAATGTCACATGTGTCCTGTGAGAGAGAGAGAGAGAGAGAGAGAGAGAGAGAGAGAGAGAGAGAGAGAGAGAGAGTATACCTTGCCGGAGTAGTCGCGGTCGACGGAGCTGGGGAGGGGGGGAGAATTTGTTTTCGAATCGAAATTTCAACTGACGGGGAAAAATGAAACCGACCCCTAATTAACCAAATTTTAGCGACGTTTAGCGACGTCCAATAAAAAATGTCGCTAAATTAAATATTTGCGACGTAAAGGACGTCGCTAAACACGTTGCTAAATATTTTGAGTTTAAACGTCGCTATATACGTCGCTAAACGTCGCTAAATTAGACATATTAGCGACGTTTAGCGACCTTAATTGAACTTATAGCGACTTATCTTTTAAAATCGTATTAAAAGTCGCTAAACGTCGCTAAATGTCACCATTTAGCGACGTCTAGCGACGTATTTATAATGAGTCGCTAATTTATATATTATTAGCGACGTTTCTTTTGACGTCGCTAAAATACGTCGCTAATCCCGCTTTTTCTAGTAGTGCTCTCTCATATGCAAATAGATAATACACCAATTTACATATACATATCATATGATACTCTAAGGCATAAATAGGCACACACACACAACCACTAGTCCAATTCACAAACACTTGGTGTGCAACACCAAGATACTCTAGGATACATCCTCCATACACCACACCACCATGATACCAACCCTCAATTCACATGGACACATCCAATAGATCAAATATTGTATGAATAAACTAATAGTTGACAATATTGAATAAAATAGATGTATAGGAATCAATCCTGATAAAAAACCCTAACCCTAACCCTAACCCTAGGTCAAAAAACCTAACCCTAACCCTAGGTCCTGATCAGTGTTTGTGTCAGTGTGTGTGTGTCGTGTCTGTGTCTGTGTCAGTGTGAGTGTGTGTGAGTGTGTGTGTGTGTCTGTGTGTGTCATGTGTATCTGTCAAGGTCTGTGTGTGTGTCGTGTCTGTCAAGTGTGTGTTGTGTCAGTGTCACATGTGTGTCCTGTGAGAGAGAGAGAGAGAGAGAGAGAGAGAGAGAGAGAGAGAGTTAGGGTTTACCTAGAGCTCGAGGAGGAGGAGGGGGAAGCCGGAGTAGCCGCAGCCGTGGAGAGCCGGTCGCCGGAGAGGGGGGGTGGGGGAAATCGAAAGTTTCAAAATTTTTAAAAATTTCGACAGATGGGGGAAAAGAAAACCGAGCCCTAATTAACTATAATTTAGCGACGTTTAGCGACGTCAAATAACAACATCGCTTAAATAAGCTTTAGCGACGTCAAAGACGTCGCTAAACACATTGCTAAATATTTTTAATATATACGTCGCTAAATACGTCGCTAAACATCGCTAAATTAGACATATTAGCGACGTTTAGCGACCTTAATTGAACTTATAGCGACTAATCTTTTAAAATCTTAATAAAAGTCGCTAAACGTCGCTAAATGTCGCCAATTAGCGACGTCTAGCGACGTTTTTACATGGAGTCGCTAATTTATTTTTATTAGCGACGTTTTTACATGGAGTCGCTAAAATGCGTCGCTAATCCCGCTTTTTCTAGTAGTGAACCTACCGGATCGTGTTCCACGAGCGTGAGACAAGACATTTTCACGGGTTACATGAGGACGTCACATCTTTGAGTGGGGAGATTGTGGAACTCTAATATTTAGTCCCACGTTGGATATGATGAGTTTGATTGCCTTGTATATGTATGCATTCAGATTAATTATTTTGGCAAGTAGGCCAAGCAATCATGCACTTAAAGCCCATGCACATGCATTGTCTTGAAGGCCCGAGGTCGGGAAGTGGAACATATGATACTATATTCTTCTCTACCCCTTAAGTGCAACATATACAAAAATATGTATTTTGTAGTACACAAGAAAAGAGACTTGTTATTGACTATGTTGAAGGTGGCAACCAACATGATGAAAAACATGGCCACAATGGTAGCGGGAGAGGCGACCATTAACATGGTAGTGGCAATGAGAGAGACGACTAACATGGCGACAAGAGTGGGGCAATCGTTGCGTAAAGAGAGGTAGCGCGTTCGATTTCCAAAGAGGTAGCCTTGACGTGGTGATAAAAGGGGCGGTCAACATACGGTGGTGATAAGAGAGGCAGTGGGTTGACAATGAGAGAGAGAGAGAGAGTGAGAGAGAGAGAGAGAGATTAGCAATGAGGGAAGTCACCAACATGGTGATGTTAGAGGCGAACATCGTGGGTACAAGAGAGGTAACCAACATAGCCGCGAGTCACAAGCATCTTGGCGGGAATAGAGGTAGTGTGCACCGGAGTTTGAGGAAGCAATGCTTCATATGCCGGACCAGAGTTAGAGGAAGCAATGCTTCTTATGCTGGACCAGAATTGGTTGTCGAGCGCAAAGTTGCACGAAGAACGACCTATCGAACCTCTTTTTTTCTTTCTCGAACTAAACAATCTTCTTTTTTCTCAATGTAAACAATCTTCTTTTTTCTATGTAAAGTTGTAAATTCTCTCTTTCTTTTCCTCATCCTCACCTCTTGCTACTCTTTTGGAAAAAAAAAACACGATAATGTTGATATAACTGAATTTTTTTCTATATAAAGCTATAAATGATTTTTTTTTTCCTTTTCTTCTTTATCCTCCACCTCTTGCCACTCGTTTGAAAAGAATGTTAACGACCACACAACCATTGTTTCCCGTGTTTCCTTTGATTATTATCATGCTCTAATATCATGTTGAGTTTCATGATATTAACCTTGATACCAAGATTACATTAATGAGCCAAACTTTGATACCATGTTGAGATTCAGAAGATAGTAGACAAAAGGAGATGGAGAAAGAGAGAAGATGGTGGCTAAGCCTAATTTGGTGGGGATAAATAGAAATAACCAGCCTACTCTCCATAGTAGAGCTAATTTATAGTAACTCGAGCATTTAAAAATTGGGAGACTTTGATAAGTCAAGGATACAAATATAGACCCCTAAACTCAATATGAAAAGATACTCTTGACTTAATCATAAAAATAGACCAAATATTTGACTAAATTTAATAGACTCAACTAACCTACTAAACTAAAATAGACCCCAAAACATATGGACTTTTACATGTCCCATGTATATAGTTCTACAATATCTTGTTTACTTTGAATTCAGTTGTTTTGTTTACACTGACTTTTTGTTTGGTTAAATAAAATAGTGTTCGACTGTAAAAGATAGAATATTCATCTCAAAGAAAGTTTATCACTTCCTACTTCGTTGACATTGTTTGACATGAAGTTGGTCTGACAAGTTGTGAGATAGAGAAATCAATTCAAGTTGTACTTTTGTAACTAATTATATTTTCACAAAATGATGGGGGTTAGTTATTTAAGCTCTAAATTACACTCTTAACTTAGGAAGTGGTTCTAGAGGAGATCTAGATCTTTTATGCTGGCACAATCAAGTCCTGCACAATGTTCTGGACAATTTTACGTACTTTGTTGTGAACTACATGAACCAGAACTGACCTTTTTTCTTAAAATACTTAGTATACTGATAGTCCATGCATATTGTGTTAATAATTCCAAAAATTGGAGAGCTTTGCAGTAAATCTGATTTTTTTTAATATTTATTTAGTTAGATTTGATTGATTACTGTTCTTGTATAAAATTGAAGTCGATGTTGGCTAGGATATTAAAGAAGGATACTATTGAAAATCTGCCAGTTTACTCTCTGATTTTAAGTATGCATGCTGGAGCATCCTGTTTATGATTCTAGACATCTCTTAGATTCAACTTGAGTTCAAGTTAATCAACTATAAATAAAGGTTTTGTTACTTTTGTATATTTCAGGCATTAGTATTTCTATGAAGATGTGTATTTAATTTTTTTTTTTTCTATTTCCCATAGTTGTCTAAAACGGATCTTAAGTGTCCTATCTAATAATTTCCTAATACAGTAACTTCTGACTTTCATATTGGACGAGTAAAGTCATCCCCAAGAAGCTTATGTCTGATTGATACGTACCCATTCCCTTGGTACAGAAGAGTATCAGATATCCCAGAGTACCAGTGTTCTTCAGCTCAGCTCCTCAACTGCCAGAGTTAGTTATTCTTTCAGCTGTTAGTACAGCTCAGCTCCTCAATTACCATCAATGTCAGCAACCATTGACCAGTTGGTATAACTGCCTGCTCTTGAAGAATTCTTGAAGAATACTTGACAATAGAGAAGAAAGGGTTATTGTAACATTCTATAAATAGACAGGATTAGAAGAGAGAGAGAGAGAGAGAGTTATGAAAGAAATGGTATAAGATTTACATAGCTTCTTTGTTTAGCTTTAGGTCATTAGCTCTGTAGCCCTAGTTTCCTTTCTCCATTGTATTTCTTACCACTCTCAAGAAGCCTAAATAAAGATTCTCCATGTTCTTCCCCAGATTGCCTTTCTTCTTGAATTGATATGCGGATTACCTGAGAATTCATGGCAGAAAATGCTAGATCTTCTCCACATTCTGGCCAGAACGAGAGAGGGTCTAACAGAGGGCTGGTATTATGTCTCAGTATGTGGAAAGCTGTGAAAAAGACTCCCAAAGGACCCATCCAAAAGTAAAAAAATGTGCGGTATCACCTCTGCCAAAGATGCAGAATTGGCTGCTCAGGCTGGTGCTGACCTAATTGGTATTTGATTCTATGGCCCAACTCGAAGCGTTCCATTTCTTTCTCTGTAGCGAAGGAGATATCCAAAGTTGCACGAGCGGAGCCTGTTGGAGTGTTCGTCGATGATGATGCGAGCACAATATTAAGAGCTGTTGATGCTTCCGGACATTTTGTTTTTGAATAAGGAACAAAGCATGGATCAAAATAATAATGCAGAAGCAATGTTTCTCCTTTGTGTTTGTGTATAATTCTGCACAAATGGGTCCAACATGTCCCGTTATACATGTTTTCATTTATTTATTTATTACATACACTACATAACATCTGATTTTATGTATTAGTTGAAACACTTCCACAATCTTAACAGCTGATTTGACTGTGATGTAAATTCAGTTCTATTTATTTTGTTGTTGTGTTAATGTCAATCTCAAGTATCGTCTCTTAAATTCAGTTCTTCCTTTTTTTCTGAATATTTTTTTTATTCACAATTGATGATATGGAGGTGAAGATAGTTACACAAGTTTGAATAAATGCCTCTATTTGTCGATTCTGGCCACGCCTAGAAGTCGTAACATAGAGAGGAGAGGACTCATATTACACATTGAAGAAGAACACGTCGGTAACCAGAGCTTTGTCGACGGGATGAACGGTGAAATACAAGCTCATTGTCTGACTAAATGACTCTCTTAGTAGTCTAGTATATGACGGTGGTTAGATTTTCTAAAACAATTTTTTTTTTTTTTACAGGATTACAACGAATCTACTAAATTTTTATTCAGAATTGAACTTACATACATTAAATAGTATAAAAAAAGAGAATTATTTGGATTTACTTTCCCAATTGCTAATCATGTCTCTATTATTCCATATTTTTATATTAATCAGTGCTACCCCAATCTGTTAATTGTAATTGTAGTTAGAGAGGAGGATAAAATACAAATAACTCATCTTTAGCTTAAGTGGTTGAGGTGTGAGACATCTTTCCCAGAGGTTGTGAGTTTTAACTAGGGGAAAGCAATTTAATTCCTCTTAGAATTAAATTGGTGCTGTGTTGCGGGCCAGTGTGGGCCAAGGAGCAGCAAACCATCGGGCCAAGGAGCAGGCCTTTGAGCCTAAAGCAGGTCTACGGGTCGGGTTTGGACCTTCTGACCATGTTGTGGCCTACAAGCTTAGTTTGGACCTTCGGACTGAATTGTAAGTCTGTGAGTTGAGTTTGGGCCTACGGAACTGAGATGACATAGTTGTAGTTATTGGGGTTCAGTTGAGAGCCATTGGTGGCGAATAATTGTAACATAAATTACCGTTTCAAAACACACACATATATAAATAGATTTCAAAGAAAACTTTTAATGAGCCCAAGGAAAATAAACCTAGAGTTCTAATACCATATAAGTACTTTTATAATAATATATGCTAAGAAAAATCGATTCTCAATTAATAAAATGCAACATAATAGTTCAAAAGATACGATACAGTGGAATATATATGATACATTTGAACATTTATAGAGCTGAGCTGATAATAATTCTGCAGCAAAAAATGAAGCTAAGGAATCAATAAAATCATGTTAGTCTCTCGAGTAATTACATGACTTGTTGTTCCCCACATTACATCCAATAACGAAAAGATAGAACACCTCTAATGTATAAAACATCTCCAGAGTAATCTACCGTCTCAAATTCATGTTTTGTTTTTGTACCTGAAATGCAAGGGATTAGTACATTGGCTTGTACTGTATGAGTCACAAAACATCATCAGGTTGTGTCGTACTATCATATAATCTGTTTTAAAAAGTTATTCTAGATTTGCAATTTTTTTAAAGTTGGTTGTGGTCGAACATTTTTGTCGACCTACTTTCGAAAAAAAAAAAAAATTTCGAACGACTGAAAAGAGAGAGAATTATTTAGTAATATGGTCTCACATAATAGTTAAAATTAGGATTTGGGTCTCCAAAGTGTTCGACGTTAGACTTTGGATTTCGAAATCACTGTTCATTTGAACTCAAAATTTAACGCCTAATACTTTGGAAACCCAGACTCTAATTTTCATATATATATATATATATATATATATATATATATATATATATATATATATATATATATATATAGGATTCTGTTACTAAATAATCCAAAAAAAGTAATGGATATCAGATTTATAGCCGCTGTATTTCTTTCGCGTACTATTTGCCAAGTTAATTGGTATATATTTTTAGAATAAGAATCAAAGATTGTGAACCATAGGTCCATAACTCTAGGTGAAAACCGGTTAATAAAGATAAAGTAAACTTTATTAGAAAAGGAATTGCGGGCTTATTAAGATTTTTTTTCTTTTTTTAATGTATCCTTCCTACCAGTTTAGAAAATTAAATTTTCAAGAAAAAATTCAAACTGTGTCATCTCCACAAAAAATTTTCATAGTAACCAACTGACCACGATTTCACGGACTCCGCGAACGACTTATTAAGTCAAATGTCAATTTTATGGCCAATTATTAGCACGATGTGACACTCAAGGGGATTAGAGTTGAGGAAATCGATATTGACTTTTAATAATATGCTTACCAGCGTGTCAATAATAAAATAATAAAATTGCTTACTTAGATTGTCATTTTCAAAGAAAACTGCGAGTATTTCTTCTAGCGTATAGATAATGGATTTGAATGAAATTTAGTGGATCTTTCCTCGGCTTTTTTTAAGTGCAAGTAGACCCGTAAAAGCTTGACTTCCAATCCCAAGGGGACTATATCTTAGTTCTTAGGAACTTTGAATATTTGTTTTTGGTTCTTAGGAACTTGAAATAGTCACATCATTACACGAGGAAAAGGAAACATAGTGGTCAAAAGTTTGGAATGGAATTTATTTTTTTTGGCTAAACTATGCACATTATCAACTCAGACTATATATGCTCTAATATTGTTGGGCAACTATAGAAATATGAGATATTATAAGCTATATGTGTATTGCAATACCAATACAAAATTAAATTGTGTATATTTGTGCATAAAGAAGTTAGAATCATAGAACACATAATTTAGTTTTTTTATACCTTCTAAATTTGTGTGACTGTCAGATATAAAATTATGTATATATTTGAGTCCACATTTAATAAGCCCGTAGATTTTAAAGGGTGTGTTCAACTCAAGGTGGCCTCCGATCCTATTCTACCGATTTTGACCAGGTTAGGTTCGTGCAGGACTAGTTGGGTTTAGGGGTGTGCACATTTGGACCAAACTGACAAAATCGATCCGAACCAAACCGAATCGATGGTCCGGTCGGATTGGTTCGGTTGGACCATTTAAATAACCGTTCCGTTTGATTCGGTTAACGGTTTGATCATTCAAAATATCGTTTAAAATTGAACCAAACCGAATTGGATACTATATATTTTTTTAACTAGATATTATAGTTGATATTATGACATATCACTGATTCTTTATTGCTTTCTAAGGACACTTGAAGACATTATGTGGGATAGTCTTACTTTTTTTTTTTTGGTCTTCTATTCACTGGAAGGTGTTCGCTTAAAAATGTTTAACCTGACTAGACTGCTATTGTTCTTGTTACAAACACAAGTGTTATTTCTTGATGGATGGTAGAAGAATAAGGATTCAGTTTGAAAGATATGTTAATTCTTTACCATATCTTAATTTCTTTGAGTATGTTTCAATGGTTGGGTTTATACATTGGTGCAAGACATGTTTGTGTGTTGATGGGATGATATGGACGGAATGGTATTTGTTGGTGTTGTTTCTTTTGAACTAAGAAAAATAGTTCCATATTGGCTACACCATAAAATGAGTATCTCAATATAATATTTTGTATCAGTTGAGGTGTGCACATGGGGTGTGGTGGAGCACATGGGTGTCATGTGGGAGTGTTTTATTAGAAAAAGAATGATTAACTCCTCAATGAAAGCATTTATGTTTTTGTCATACTCTTGGAATTTATTCCATAGGAGCTAAGCCCTAGCGACTCGGACTCGGACTCGGGCTCAAGGGCGCAAAGTGACACTTTGTTAGCGCACTTTGCACTTACGCTTGTGTGCGCCGCATGAGCGGTTGCGCGCGTGACCGCGGCTATCAGATATATTTGAACGGTTATGAAAATATATGGTCAGTTATTCATATCTGTTTTTTGTGGAATTTGAATTAATTCGTGCCCATCTTATGGGATTTGTTGTTAATTTGTTCTTGTCTTTCAGTAACTAATGGACGGCCTGGCTCTATAAATACTCTCTTCGTGTCTCCATTGAATACTTACTTCGAAACAAAGAAGACGAAGAGAATTGATGTTGCCGCCATTAAAGTCCAGGAAGTTCGTGCGAGTCCAAGCATGAGGTGACAGCGGGCGTTCCAAAAGTTCTTCATGAACTTGCTGGTTCCTGAAAGCAGATCGCGTGGGACGAATTTTGCTTTGAGCAACAATGATCTTCATCACCACAGCAATAAGTGTTCTTCTTCTTTTTTCTCTTCTCTTCTTCGTGTTGTAACAATGTTTTGTTCGTCTGCAACTGCGACTGCAAGGAAGAACAAAAAATTTATTTTTCTGATTCTTTTGTTTTCTTGTATGCAAGTTGTAATCAGAATTATCTTATAGTTGTTCGTTTGATCGAGGGATACCAATTAGGAAACTTTTGTGTGAACTCCTGATCTCGATTTTAACTTCTGGTTCTACCATCTTTGATTAACTCTCGGGACTAACAATCTCAAAGCAAGATCCGAGTAAGATGGAGAACAACCGTGCAAGTCTTCTCGACACAAGTTTTAACAAACTTGAAAAGTTTGACGTGGAGCATTACAACGTCTGGAAGAGAGAGGTCAGCCTTAATCTCCAACTCGTAGATGTGGACTACATATTGACAGATCCTGAGCCTATTATTCCGAAGGGTGATGAAGTTACTGTTCGGGCGATTGCAAATGTAAGAGCTAAGCAGAACAAGTGGAGGAGAGACAACCACCTTTGCAAATTGCTGATTCTCAACTCCATGGAAGATACTCTGGCGGAGTTATACAACAAGACGAACCAAGCAAAGGTCGTCTGGGAGGCTCTGGAAAAATATTACAAGGAGGATGAGAACCGCACCAAGATCCATGTGACGGAAAAGGTCTGGAAAATACGATTTGAGGACGACAAGACGATGTTGCCTCAAGTCAAGGTATTTCTCAAGTTGCATTAAAAACTTGAGAATGATGGCAAGCCCTTGGTCGACTCTTTCGTCGTGGAAGGAATTGTTGCCAAGCTCTCGCCTGGTTGGAGCAAGTTTATCTCAGACGTGCACGAAAAGAAGATGGAGGTCAGCCTTGATCAACTACTGCATAATATTCGTATGGAAGATGAGTTGAGGGCTCAAAACAAAGTGGACACACTGTCCAAGCAATTGACAAAGGCCAACTTGGTACATGCTGGTGACTCCAAGGGAAAGCATAAGGCTTCTCACAATAAGAAAAATGACTTCAACCATCTGAAGGTGAAGTCGACATCGTTCAAACCAAAACCTAAGAACGATGGAGTTTATTTCAACTGTGGCAAGAAAGGCTACTTCAACAGAGACTGTAGATACAAGTCTAAACAGAAAGAGCAAGGTGAGCCTAATAAGGTTGCCATGATTACGCAAGTTACTACGGTTGGCATCGATATTGACTGGTGGGTGGACACTGGCGCATCCTGTCATGTTTGCTCAAAGAAGGAGTTATTCACCACCTATAAGCCTACATTGGAGAAGGTTGTGTTGGATGACAAGTCATATGCTAAAGTACATGGGATATGGATAGTGGTACCGAATCTTACTTCGGGGAAGTCGCTGACTCTTCAGGATGTGAAGCACATACCGGTGATAGCCACAAATATGATCTCAGAAAGTCTTCTCTGTAACACAGGCTTGAGTATGGACATCAATGCTAGGCAGATGGTGATGTCCTATAAAGGAATATACTTAGGAAAGGCTGTCTGTACCGAAGGGATGTTTAAACTTCAACTTGTAACTCTTGCCATTACTATAAATGCCGTCTCTACTTCTGGTTATTCTCTTGAGTTATGGCATAATAGACTAGGATATGTTCATTGTAAAAGGATAAACAAGATGTCTAGTCTAGGGCTTATCTCCAAATATAGGGGTAAGGAGGTAGAGAAGTGTGAGGTCTGTGCACAGACAAAGATCACAAGAAAATTATTTAAACGGGTAAATCGAAGTACAAATCTTATGGAGTTGGTGCACTCAGATATCTGTGACTTCAAACAATTCTCCACAAAGGTCGGGATAAAGTATTTTGTTACTTTCATCAACGACTACTCAAAGTATGCGTTCGTCTACCTGCTCAAGTCAAAAGAAGAAGCATTCGAGAAGTTTAAGGAGTTCAGGGCTGAAGCTGAACGTCAAACTGGACAACAACTCAAGAGAATCAGAAGTGATCGAGACGGAGAATACATGTCTATTGAATTTGTATCGTTCTGCAAAGAACATAGAATTGTCAATAAGATGACTGCTCCATATTCTCCTCAATCAAATAGAGTAGCAGAAAGAAAGAATATGACATTGACAGAGATGATGAACTCTATGCTATTAACTGCGGGTCTTCCAAACTGCTTTTGGGGAGAAGTTGCGCTTACGGCTACTTTCATTCTGAACAGAGTATCATATGCGACTTCCGATGTCACTTCTCATGAACTATGGTTCAAGGTCGGACCCAACTTAAATGTCATTCGCGTATGGGGGTCTCTGGCATATGTGAAGCTTCCGGACTTGAAGATTCATAAGCTGAGGACTACAAAAGCTATATTCTTGGGATATACTAAAAAGAGTGATGCTCAGAGATTCCTTGATATCGAGTCTAACTATATCATTAAATCTCGCGACGCAAAATTCTTCGAAGCTAAATTTGTAAGGCATAAGAACGTTGTTATCACGAATATTCCGGAGAATGATGTGAGTGCAACGGAGGCTAACACTTCCATTAAAGATGTGGTACATGAAGAAGTTGTCATTCCTGAGAGAACGTTCGAACAAGAACTCGCAGAACCAAAAACTAACCGAGTTGGGAGACAGAAGGACTTCAGAGAGGGTTTTGCCACCTATCATGTGGAAGCAGATCCGCTTACCTATGATGAGGTGATGAAGACCAGAGACGATGTCTTCTGGAGAGAGGCTATTAATGATGAGTATGACTCAATAACCTCCAACAATACTTGGGTGTTGGTCGATCTACCTGAAGGAGCTAAACCAATCGGATGTAAGTGGATCTTCAAGAAGAAGATGAAGGCCGATGGAACTGTTGACAAGTTTAAGGCAAGGCTGGTAGCCAAAGAATTTTCTCAGAAGCAGGGGATTGACTACTTCGACACATATGCTCCAGTAGCGCGGATGACGACCATCAGGATATTGATTACAATAAGTGTAATTCATAAGCTAGTTATACATCATATGGATGTAAAAACTTTATTTCTGAATGGTGAATTGATTAAAGAGATTTACATGTAACAGCCAGAAGAATTTGTCATCAAAGGGCTTAAAGACAAGGTCTACAAGTTAGTGAAATCATTATACGGTATGAAGTGATCTCCTAAGATGTGGTACGAGAAGTTTGATAAAGTCATAAGATCAAACGGCTACAGGGTCAGCAAGACGGGCAAATATGTTTACGTAAAGTTCGTTGACGGGAGAGAAGTCATCGTTTGTCTTTACGTGGATGACATACTGATCCTGGGTACGGATCTAGCACTGTCACTGAGACAAAAGTTCTCTCATCTAAGTTCAGTATGAAGGACTTAGGGGAAGTTGATGTTATCTTGGGGATAAAGATCATCCGTACGGATACTGGAGTAGCGTTATCATATTCTCATTATATTGAGATGATGCTCATATGTTATGGATATCAAGATCTTCCAGGGATTGATACTCCGTACATATGTGACAAGAAGCTGAAGCCAAATCCTAGGGAAATTGTCAGACAACTGTAGTATTCAAACGTCATCCGGAGTTTGATGTATGCAACAACTACCACAAGGCCTGACATAGCTTTCTCCGTTGGAATGCTGAGTCGGTTCACGAGCAATCCAAGTGTTGAGCACTGGAAAGATGTAAAGAGAGTGCTGAGATATCTCAAGAGGACTCAGAAGTATGTACTACACTACAGCGGGAATCCGATAATAGTGGAAGGCTTCAGTGATGTAAATTGGTGTTCAGAAGTAAAGAGCGAAAGGTCCACAGGAGGATACGTCTTCTCCATGGGTGGTGCTGCTATATCGTGGAAGTCGAAGAAGAAGACAATGCTCTCTCATTCCTCGATAGAATATGAGTTTTATGCACTGACAACTGTAGCAGATGAAGCGGAGTAGCTTCCGGAGCTCATGTATGATCTTTCAGTGGTTGGTGTGCAGATTCCGGCAGTACTAATATACTGCGACAACCAGGCGACTGCAGCGATGGCATCAAATGACCTCTTCAATGGTAAGAAGAGGACTGTGCGGCTAAGGCACAGGGCAGTGAACGATCTTATCAAGACTGTGGTCATTATCGTGATTGATGTTCGAAGTCAGAAAACTCTGGCCGATCCGTTCATCAAAGGTCTCAAACGCCAGTTGGTCAAGGACACAACAATAAAAATGGGCTTGAAGACATTACAATTTTTGTCTTTGTAATTCTACCATAAAGTTTTATGCTATTAGTTCAAAGAGAAATCTACTAGGCATCTAGCTTTTGGTTCAAAGAAGTATCATTGATTGGGAGAATATCAGGAACAATGGGCAGTCCTTTAAGACATTGAGGGATTGCGGACCCAGAACCACTGTTGTCTACTATATGTTCTCTGAGTAGAACAAAGTTTTGTGGGAGGATGGCTTAGACGCCTTAATGAGTTCTAGGGAATTTGAAATATCTGACATACTTTACAGGAAGCACGGTAGCACAACACTACAAAGGAGAGAAGGACTCCATGCTACAGTGGGTGACACCACAATGAGGTTCCTTAATAGGGTAATGCCTTGCCTTCGCGAGCCATGTCATAGCGTAGATTTTGGTAGTGGCACTGTATATGGGCATGTGGCATAATGCTGTAAAATAAAGAGTAGTATACAACATTACAAAGAGGCCGGTGTCCTCATGTTACAGTGGTGTGACACCACCAAGAGGTACCTAGAGAGGGTAAAGCCTCGACTACACGAGCCATGTCACAGTGGCGTAACACCGCAAGAAAGCGCAAGGCTTCATGTTGGATAGCTTGGCACTACAAAGAGGCTGGGACCTCATGCTATAGTGGATGACACCACAATGAGGTGGGACCTCGGCTTTGGGCCATATCATAGAGGAGTAGTACCGTAAGGAAGCGCAATACTTCATGCCAAGGAATCTTTAAAAGAACTCACTTAGAGTGTATGGAAAGAGATATATGCCGTCTCTTGAGGGTAAGTTTGTAGACGCCCAAGATACATACATCGAAACCAGGTGTGCATATGGCCTTTTAATGTGCAACCGGAAGCACATCTGGTGTCATTGTGTGAGTGAAAAGAATTACAACTATGATGCAGAACTCAAGGCCTAGTCCATTCTTATATCATACTGTTATTTGACCCATGCAGAAAGATTCAAGTCGAAATGACATCTATTCTAATACATAATGGACAGTCACTGTGGGGAACGCTCAATCCATATATTGAGATATGTGGGGGATTGTTGGTGTTGTTTTCTTTGGACTAAGAAAAATATTTCCACATTGGCTACACAACCAAGTTGGTATATCTCAATATAATACTTTGTATGAGTTGAGATGTGCACATGGGGTGTGGTGGGGTACATTGGTGACATGTGGGAGTATTTTATTAGGAGAAAAAAGGATTAACTTCTCAATAAAAACATTTATGCTTTTTGTCATGCTCTTGGAATTTATTCCATAGGAGCTAGCTCCAAAGGGGCTTAGCGACTTGGACTCGGAACCGGACTCGAACTCGGACTCGGACTCGGGCTCAAGGGCGCAAAGTGGCACTTTGTTGGCGCACTTTTCACTTAGCACGTCAGCATCGGCGCATGGCGTTTGTGCGCATTTGATTCGCTCATGTGCTCGGTTATGCACGAGTGCATGCGTGGCCTCATGCGCTGCTGCATACGCTGCCACATGTGCTGCTGCTTGCGCGGTTGCATGCGCTGTTGCATGAGATGACGCATGAGCGGTATCAATATGCATTCTACAGTTTGCGTTATGATATCAGTCTGCAGTTTTCTTCTACAATTTACATTATGAATTTATGATATGAGTCTGTAGTTTTCTTCTACAGTTTGCATTACGAATTTATGATATCAGTCTGCAGTTCTAGCGGTAATATAATGTGCATTGTGATGTCTGACTATATGTGGCTTTGTTCATTGTGGCTAATTTTTTTTTTTTAATTTGGCTATGATCAAAATCGATCAGCCAATTCGAGCCAAACCGAATCAAGTCGGTCGGTTTCAAAACCTAACCGACCAGTTGGTGGGTTTAGTTCGCCTGTGATTATTTCCAAACCGATTAACTTCGGTTTGGCTTCGGTTGTGACCAAATATGTCGACCACCGACCGATGCACACCCCTAGTTGGGTTAAAGCTTTCGGTCTGGACTTTAGTTGTATTTGGTCAACCTGGTCTTGACCACCATAGAACATGTCCAGGTTGGGTTCAGATTGGATACCGATTAGTCTGCGGGTTCGACAAATTTTCTTGAAATTTAATGAATATATTAAGAAATTTTATTTGTTTGAGAAATTAAGAAAATAAAGTTATTTAAGAAAAATAAATATATTCTATTTATTTGATAAATTTTGCATTAACAATGTCCAAGTGTTCAATAAATTTTCTTCAATGAGTTAAAACAATTATTTATTTGTGGAAAAGATAGAAAATTCATGTTCAATTTAAGGTTTAACTTTATATTTCAAAATTTGTCTTCAACATTTGGTGTTTAATTACTTTATGCTTCCAGCTTCCTTTGATGACACTCTTCTATACCTTTGCATCTTCGATCTTCATAGAAGTATATTTTGGTTTTTTAGGTTTCACCTTCTAGTGGATCACTTATACTGAGATATTGAAAGAATAATTCTGCAATCTCCTGATTTTCGTCTCTCAAGTCGTGCAATCCTTGTTCCGCACGGACTTAATCTTGTATGGAAATGCACTTTCAATTTTTTTATTACAATATTTAAAGATTATTTAACTTTTTTTTACTGTATATGTATCTCTACTTTTGTAGTTTCATGAAAATAATCTAATAATATATATACACAATCTAGTTTAACTCTACGATCCATAATCGCTGCCAAACAATATAAAAGTAGAATATCATATCAATATTTTCTAAATTTTGGTTTATTTTAGTAACCATGTGATCAAAATCGAGAGCTTATCTATATTTTGCCAATAAATAAGAAATATTAATGATCTCTGTTAGAGCTAAATGAGAGTTAGATAATAAACTTAAGATAAAGTACAAAAGTTCTAAAAGTGAAGTAATTGTCCAACCAGTCTCATTTAATTGGTAAATCACTACTTGGATTTGCATTATTGAAATGTCTAGTAATTTTTATATTTAGTACACATTTTCAACGTCAAATAGTTAAAATTTTACCTTGTGGTACAAGTTTAACAAATCTCCTAAATGTCAAGTCATATTGTCACATAATTTTTTAAACTTTTGTTATTTGCTTGATGAAGTATTTAATGAAAGAAGACATGTTCTAATATTTTATGAATTTTCATAAACAATATTGAAGGCTTTCTTGTAAAATTAAATTAAGAATATGCATCTTATACAAAAATAAATCATTCCTTCTTTGAGACTGTTGGATTTTCAAAAATAATTGTAGAAGTAATATTTTTAATAGAATTATAAATTTTTTTTAATTTTTTTAGTATGAATATTAAACTTACGCAAAATTTTTAAGATGGCTCCAATAATTGAACTTCTAGTATAAGGATATTCCAATGGTATTAAACCAAGAGTTTTTTTTTTAGAAACAATTTTGTATCTAAATATTATATAGTAACAAAAATAAAATGACAAATTTTCTATATTAGTCTATATATCCCAAGCCGAATAAATCTTACCACTAATACTTTTCAAAATTTTGTTTCAAAACTTCTTTACATTTTCTAAATAATTTAAAAGTTTATTCTCTACTGCAAGATCTTGATTGTAAAACAAATTTAATGCACAGAGTTACAAAGTTATAATCCCGAGTTTTAACAAATGTGAAAAGATGTTCTTGACAAGTAATATATTTTGTTAAGAACAGACGAATAAGTAAATATTTCTAATATAACTGTAAAAAAATTTGTTTCGTTAACTGTGCTTCTTGTCTAGCAACAATTGTGTCCTTATTATCACTAGTTACCTCCACGTACGTTGCACGTAAAAATAAAATTGTTAAAAATTATATTAAAATTTAAATTATTTTATAATATTCAAAATATAATTTAAATATATTTTAATTAAAATTATATATATATATATTTTTATAGTTTTGGATATGTGAGTCAGATAATACCATGTACTTAGTTCAAATATTTAAATATATTTGAATTAAAATTTGTTAAACAATTTTAATATTATTGATTATTTTTCTAAATTAATTTTTAAATTTAGTATTTAAACGATTTTAAATTTAGTATTTATGTTTGGTGGAAGAAAATAGTGGGTTACAGATAACGAGAATGAAGTTGTTTTAGAATTTTTTTAATCTCCCGTTAGTTTTAAAAAAAATTTAAATTGGTTTAGTATTTATTAAGAGTTTAGACGGATAAGATGGAATTTGGTTTAAGATTTTATTTATCTACCGTAAGTAATTTTTTTTAAATTTAATTGGCTGAGTATTTACTTACGTCTTAGAAAAATTATTTTTGAGCCGTCTAGAAGCTCCTTCATATAATCCTTTATATAATGGAAGATATAGATAATGTCTTTTTAAAGTTTCTCTACCATTCTTTTTCTTCCACTTATATTGTTTATTGTATTTATTGTATTGGACAACTCTATGTAATGATTTTTGTGTAGGTACTTAATACTTCCTCCCCTTTATCATTTTTAACATATATTTTTGTAAAAGAACTCAAAATAATAGATTTTTTTAGTTGGAGCAAAACAACTAATACTTTGATTATCAAGAAAGGACATTTGTTATGGTTTATAATAATGATTAAGAAAAGCATTATAAACATTGTAATATTTATTAGAAAGACTAGTAAAATGTAGGTTAGCTACCGAACTCAACTGGCTCTTGTGGCTAGTGAGAAGAGGTATAACCTTTCTGGCTGGACGGAAGTCTTGGAATCAAATCGCGGGGGAGGTGTGGGGTGTAGTGGGCCCAAATGACATGCAACGCAGCGTACGTAAAGTTCCGTACGTATCGTCGGACATCTCAAAAATAAAAAAATGTATGATAGTTAGAACCAGTATTTCCTTCTTCGTGATCCATGCTAAACTTTTCTATAAAATTAATCAGTACAATTATAATAGTTTTGTTGTCGATCAAGTTGAAGTCTCCAAACATTTTGTATTTTTGTATTTTTGTTTGACACTTGAGAAAGTAACTAATTTACTGAACACAACATCAATCTTACCAGATTGATTAAAAGTCTATATTAAAAATAACGGAAAGAAATTTATTGATAAAGGAGCTAGTTTCTTTGGCCCGGTTTGAAATTGTTGCATTTCAGAAACGAACTAACAAAAACAACTTTTAAAAGCAGCTTCTCCATTCTCTAGCCCCATCTAAAATTTTGGTACATCTCAAATTTTAACAAGAGACGTGTTATAATAAGAATAAAAAATTGGTATCATCTAAATTTTTGGCCGACAACTATCTCATTGGTATGATATCAAGTCCGGACACGAAGATAGTTCAAGCTCCAATCCATGTGATCAATCAAGGCTGGTCAAATTCCTTCTTCAGACACCAATGCATGATAGCTTTATAGTGCTAGAAATAAGTACAAGAACACGTTCGTGTGATCTCAATGCTGGAAGGTGACATCGGCTGCAGGGCCGGTCAGGGGTTAGGTTTAGGTTGTTCTATTTCTAACTAATTTTGATTATCACTTAATTTTTATTATGGGCCGGTCTATGTCACATTTTTTTTTTCTGCGCATCACGTGTTCAGTTTGATAGGTGTTTTCTACACCCATCTATGTCGGACATCATTAGGGAATCAGATTCGTCGTGTGCGTCACACACTGGCAATTTCATCATCGTCTGCCACGCACATCTCGCTCACTCTGCGAGCTTCCGAGCTCCACGAGACGACCATGACGTCTTTCGACGCCCGCAATTCAACGTCTCGCTTTGCCCCCGACGTCGAAGCGGCATCTCCGACGTCTTAACGACAACCGATGCCGTCCAGCCACCCGTTCTCGTACGACGTCTTTACGATGTCTTCACGACACCCTTACGGCGCCGCACGACGGGCCGCATGGTCGGCCGTCGTTTATGTCCGTGGTAGAATGGTGCGGGACCCAGCCCGCACGACGTCCTTACCGTTGAGTTTCATGCAAGATCGTCTCATTCTGTCCCAAGCCAGCTTATATATTCCCTACTGTCATCAGGTCTCTGATGATGTGCTCGTGGACTCCCCGTTCCCTATCGAGTCGCACATGCAATCTCATCATCGTCCGGTCTGTGTCACACTTGACTTCCACGAGATGGCCATGACGTCTTTCGACGCCCGCAACTCAACGCCTCGCTTTGCTCCCGACGTCGAAACGGTGCCCTCGACGTCTTAACGACGCCTACGACAGCCGATGCCGTCCAGCCACCTGTTCTCGCACAACGTCCTTACGACGTCTTCACGACACCCTTACAACGCCGCACGACGGGCCGCGTGGTCGGCCGTCATTTATGTCCGGGGTAGAATGATGCGGGACCCCGCCCGCACGACGTCCTTACCGTTGAGTTTCATGCAAGGTCGTCCCATTTTGTCCCACGCCGGCTTTTATATTGTCTACTGTCATCAGGTCTCTGATGATGCACTCGTGGGCTCCCCGTTCCCTATCGAGTCGTACATGCAATCTCATCATCGCCCGGTCTGTATCACACTTGACTCCCATTTCCTGTGGGATTATACTTGGATCAGGAAGAGTTCTCCCAGTCCAAAATTTTAAAGTCTCTCTTCGGCTGTGAAATATACTCTATACCATTCCATTTCTCCATCCACCTCAATAGTTGTTGTGCATGTGCATTACAAAAATTTAAGGGCAGTACTTTGCCTACACCAAATGCTTACAACCTTCCTAATATTTGTCATGTGGTCAGCTTCCATTGGAAGAGAAAAGGGAGAGATGGGGCCAGTGGGACCCATATAACGGTGTTTGTGTTTGTATTGTAAGCATTTGGTTGTAAACTTAACATTTTCCAAAATTTAAAACCAAATCGGTTGAGATCTTTGAGTTCTACTATTGTAGGTTTCGGTAGATACTGACGTACCAGTGACTCAGTCGGGACTAACATTTTGGTATGCACCGGAATCCGATGACGAAAAGTATTGAGTAATTTTCAAAGGAATGAAAAAAAAAAAGCAAATAATTTGACTTTAACCCATGAGCTAACTTGGTAGTTAAGCTAAAAAACACACAGTCTCCTTAATATCTAATTCTCTTAACCTAATTGTTTATATTTGTGAAAACTGTACATAAGTATGTTTAGGCACATATTAATTAAAGTCAATTCAACTTACTTGATTGGATCATCCAATGATCCATAAAAAGTAAATGAAAATCCAATCTATATACAATAATTTGCACTTCACAATCATCATCGGATCCTGATAGCATACAACAAAGGGAAAAGTTTACCACGATCCTCAGCATATTTTTATTGTTAATTCGACAAAAAAAAAGAAAAGAAAAAATATTGCTCTTGATCACTAATATAAACAACATCTACGTACGTACGCCGACAGTCTTGATCACACCGGCGTACGTACGTAGTCCCCTAGGATTCCTTCATCGCTACGGCACTCAGTGAGAACGTACCGATGAACGAAAATGATTAATTATTGAACTTAACAGTGAAGGCGAGGATGACGACGATGAAGCCGGCGACGACCACGACGGCCCCGCAGCACCCGCAGCAGAAGATGAAGCCGCGGCGCTTGCGGAGGTACTGCACGGACGGCCACCGGGTGGCCGCCGCTTCTTCGTCGCAGATCGGCGGTGCGGTCGCGGGCGACGGGAGGGCCGAGTGATGCTCCTCCACCACCAATATTACGTCCTCCTCCTTCCTTTCCTGATGATGATCAGCTGGTCTGATTTGGTTTGCCATTTGCTCGCTAGGACCTTTCTTTTGCTTCGGCGTGCAACTCTCTCTATTGCTACGTGTAACTAAGCTCTCCTACTTCTCTACATATAGCAGCTACTGGACGTGATGAAGTGTGAATGGGTCAGGCTGAGCTCTCGATTGTTTGAATGTTGACTGACTACGCAATTGTATTATTGGGTTTGGATGAAGTCATACGGCTGTGTCCGAGTCTCCTAACGTTCTTGAGAGACTGAACGGTCTACTACCGATGCAGACTCAGGTTAGATATTGTGTAAACTTTGCTCTCACTTGGTTAACTGTAATATAATTGTAATAGAATCGAATATTTTTTTTTAATACGATTTTATTACGATTACGATTATATTACAGTGAACCAAACGGACCCTTAGTTTATACGAGTAGATATACGAAATCAAGATCGTTTCTAACATTCTAAAAACTTGATACAAATACTCTCTTTTTTTATGACATTTTTTCTGCCATTTAAATAGAGTATTACTAAAGGCAGTACAAAAGTTACTCGGAACTGTCCATAATTTTTTTTATTTACAAGTTTGCCAGTAAAAATCTGCCTACTGCATAATGGATACATGATTGTAGAAAAATTCTATAGTCCTGACAACATACAGGAATATAGAAAATTTTGATCTACAGTCTGATTGGATCGACGATTTATGTTGGACTGTCAAAACTTTTGACAGAACAATATATTGGTAGGACTGTCAAAAGTTTTGACAGGCTATTATGTAGCGGATAGTCTCTTAGTAAACTTTTTTAGTTGCAAACTTGTAAATAAATAAATAAAACCTGGGCAGCCCTATGTAACTTTTGTAGTGCCTTTAGTAATTATCTTTAAATATGGGTTATAAATCTAAATTTTACATTAATAATACTAATATATATATGTACATACTACTTTGGAAAAACAAACAATAGTCTTTTAATTTTCTACTACTTGGAAAGAATAAAGTCCTTTAATTTTTTTACTATTACTTGAGAATAGTAAATAATAGTTTTTAATTTATTTACTACGGAGAAAGACATAGTTTCTTAATTTGTTACTACTTGGAAAGACCAAACAACAGTTTTTTTTTTCCTATACGTAATTATCTAACTATCCATGTTAACTTTAATGAATTTTTTTTTTACTTAAGAAATAAATATAAGGGTATTTTGGAAACAAAAACTTCTACGATGAAGTCTAACTTATTTTATTATATAGTAGTATAGATATATGGAGGTTAAAATTGTTGGTACTTTTTGAATTTTGGTTTTGGAGCCTACGCAATTGCATAACTTGTATATGCTCAGAAGTACGTATGGTCTTGCATGAAACCTATGTCAATTTTTAGGTGGAATATATATATATTTCCAAAAAAAATTCTACAGAAAAATAAATTTTACAAAATATAACCTTAGAGAACAAAGTTTGCAGAAATTTTAAGTAGAGAACAAATACGCATATATTAAGTGCGTTCTCCGTCGCGTATAACACTACTAGAATAAGCGGGATTAGCGACATTTTTTAGCGACTCCAGGTAAAAACGTCGCTAATTTAGCGACTACATGTAAAACGTCGGTAGACGTCGCTAATTGGCGACATTTAACGACGTTTAGCGACTTTTATTCAGTTTTTATAAGATTAGTCGCTATAAGTTCAATTTTGGTCGCTAAACGTCGCTAATATATCTAAGTTAGCGACGTTTAGCGACGCAAATAGCGACGTTTATATTAGAAATATTTAGCAACGTGTTTAGCGACGACCGTAACGTCGCTATAATTTAATTTAGCGACGTCCTTCTTTGACGTCGCTAAACGTCGCTAAAATTTGGTTAATTAGGGCTCGGTTTCGTTTTTTCCCATCTGTCGAAATTTTGAAACGAAAAAAATTTCCCCCGCCCCCCCCGCTCCGTCGACCGCCTGCTCCGTCGACCGCCTCTCCCCCGCGGCTACTCCGGCATCCCCCTCCTCTTCCTCGAGCTCTAGGTAAAGCCTAACTCTCTCTCTCTCTCTCTCTCTCTCTCTCTCTCTCTCTCAGAACACATGTGATACTGACACAGACATGACACACACACACAGACGGTGACACAGACACAGACACGACACACACAGACACTGATAATGACCTAGGGTTAGGATTATGTTTTTTGACATGGACACAGACACTAATATCACATGGACACAGACAGTGACAGAGACACTGAGCTCGAGATGTGAGGGATTGTGACAGTTGTAGTAGGGTTATTACCTGCAAGTGATACACTTTAGAAGTGTTAGTATGTGGAGTCATCAGTTAGTATATTATCCATTGTTAGTATTGGTACATGGAGGAGACCAAATAAAGTTTGGTTACAGACTTGGGGCTCTGGCATGGGGCACTGCAGCAGTGCACCCAAATGGTGCCTGTCAGTTAGGCTTGGGGGCAGTCCCTTTGCACTGCAGAGGCATGCCTTAGTGCATCTCAGTTTCAGTTTGGTATCAGTCATCAGTACTTATACACTGATACGTATCAGGGACTGTATGAGGTATCAGTACAGGCAATTGTAGGAGTTGATGCAGGCAAGGTATAAAGTCAAGTGTCAATAGGGTATATATAGATATGTAGGTTAGTGATGTTTAGAGATATTAGATAGGAGTGTACTAAGATGGTATCTAGAATAAGCGGGATGGCATGCTCGAGCCTTGTAGTGGGCAGTGAGAAGGAGGTCTGCAACAGTGAGCAGGCAACCGAAGAGGAAAACCATCAGCACTGTGTCATTTCAGCAACCATGTATCAGTAAGTATCAACAAGTCCCACTGTATCAGTATCCGTTTTTAGTTGCATTTAGTGAGCTATGTATACTAGTTTTAGTTAGCTTAGTGTCCAGGTATTGGTTAGTTGGTTTAAGATGGGTTAGCATGAGTTATTGGGTAGAAGTTAAGGGTATCAGTTTAGTATTAAATTAGTACATAGTTAGTGTAGTTAAATAGTTACTTACTGATATACTTGATTTTGTTAATAGTTAGCTAAGTAACTATATGTCCTAGTAAGCATTGTATACAGTAAAGAACCCAAGCTTTTACCAATAGTATAAAATATTAAAAAACTAAGAGACTTGGCCTCTTTTCAGTTGTTTTGAATATTGCTTATTTTAGACTTTGATAAATAAAAGTATGTATTATATCAGTTATGATTTTTATAGTACGGTTAAGTTATGAAGTTAGGTGATAAACCACTATATGTAATGATTTATATGATACATACTGTTATTTTTGCAGAAGTATCTAGAAATGGATATGAATTACTATCTGCGTCATCGTTCGTGGATGTACAACCCTCATCCTGATGACATGTGCGGTGTGCGGGATGAATTCATTGAGGGTGTACAGCAGTTCCTGCAGTTCGCCAAGGCGTTCCCTCAGTACATGGATAGTACCAAAATTAAGTGTCCGTGTGTGAGATGTCGCAACAGGAAATATCATCCAAAAGTGAAAGTTACATATCATTTATACTCGAAGGGCTTTACGCCGAATTACTATCAGTGGACCGCGCACGGAGAACTTGTATCTCTAGCATCGGAGTCGGAGCCCTATGTGGAGCCGTATATGGATGTCCAAGACCACGATGCTTACGACGACGGGTTGATGAACATGGTTTATGATGCGGCGTGGCCTAGTTTCAATCCTGACAATTATGATGCGGCGGGACCTAGTTTTAATTCGGACAATTATGATGCAGCTGAGGAGTCACCGAATGCCGATGCTGCAAAGTTTATGGAGTTGCTTGAGAATGCAAGGACTCCACTATATCCTGGTTGTGAGGATCATTCACCGTTGGAGGTGGTTACAAGATTATTGAGCATCAAGTCCGATTTTAACATGTCGCAAGAATGCTATAATCGACTGCTCGATTTGATTATAGAGATCTTGCCCGAGGGTGCAAAGTTGCCTAAAGACTTCTATCGATCTAAGAGGATGGTGAGATCGCTTTGGATGGGATACGAGAAAATCGATGCATGTCGCAACGGGTGCATGTTGTACTACAAAGACGACAAGGATGAAGATGCGTGCAGATTCTGTGGTGCTGATCGCTACAAGGCCACTGTTAGAGAAAAGTCTATCGGTGCAAGAAAGTCTACCGATTCGATGCACTACTTGCCTTTGACGCCGCGGTTGCAGCGGTTGTTTATGGTTAAGGAGACTACAGAAAACATGAGTTGGCACAGGCGAAAACAGATCGAAGGAGTATAGGATCATCCATCCGATGGAGAAGCATGGAAGCACTTTGATCGAGAGTATCCATATTTTGCCGAGGAAGCGCGTAATGTTAGATTGGGGCTCTGCTCTGACGGTTTTACCCCATTCGGACTTTCGGGCTCCCAGTATTCGTGTTGGCCTGTGATCGTCACTCCGTACAATCTACCGCCTTGGATGTGCATGAAGACTCCGTATATGTTCCTAACCGTTATTATCCCGGGTCCGAACAATCCGAAGAGGAACATCGATGTGTATTTACAGCCTTTGATAGATGAGTTGAATCAGCTGTGGGAAGTAGGTGCCAACACGTACGATGTTTCTAGAAAGCAGAATTTTCAGATGAGGATAGCACTTATGTGGACCATCAACGACTTTCTGGCCTATGGAATATTATCGGGATGGAGCACCCATGGTCGTCTCTCATGTTTGTATTGCATGGACCGTTCTCAGGCTTTCCGTTTGAAACACGGAGGCAAACCGTGCTTCTTCGATTGTCATCGACAATTTTTGCCGAAGGATCATCCGTACCGGAGGAATCAGAATGCTTTTCGTGCGGGAGTTGTGGAGAAGGCCAATCCACCGCTAAGGTGGCCCGGATGCACGATATGGGAAGAGGTAAAAGATTTACCAAGTGCTATCGAAGAGCCTGCTAAGGGGTACAAGTGTGATGGATTTGGTCGCACCCATAACTGGATGAAGAGGAGTATATTCTGGGATCTGCCATATTGGAGCACCAATCTGATCAGACATAACCTTGATGTCATGCATATCGAGAAGAATGTGTTTGATAACATAATTAATACTGTAATGGATGTAAAGGGGAAGACGAAAGATAATCCGAAGGCCAGGTTGGACTTAGAAGACATATGTAGACGTCCTGCATTGTATTTGATAGAGGAGGGGAATGGAAAGTTAAAGCAACCTAAGTCAGTTTTCTCACTGGATAAAGAGGATAAAGGTAGACTTTGTAGGTGGATTCAGGGTCTAAAGTTTTCAGACGGGTACGTATCGAACTTGAGAAGATGCGTCGACCTCAAGGAGAACAAACTAGTAGGTATGAAGAGCCACGATTGTCACATATTCATGGAGAGGTTAATTCTGATTGCATTTCGGGAATTCTTACCGCAGGTCGTTTGGGACCCATTGACAGAGCTGAGCATATTCTTCAGAGATCTTTGTTGTACTAAGTTGCTCGTCGATCGTCTAGAAAAGCAAGAGAGGGACATTGCGGTAACACTATGTAAGCTCGAGAAGGTGTTTCCTCCTGGATTCTTCGACTCTATGGAGCATTTGCCAATTCATCTTTCCTATGAGGCACGTATTGGTGGTCCTGTCGGTTATCGGTGGATGTACCCCTTCGAGCGCCATCTGAATCACCTAAAGAGAAAGGTGAAAAATAAGGCTCCGGAGGAGAGGAAGGCGTTCTGGTTTGCGCACTTCCAAGTAAAAGTACATTAAATAAATCCTCTAATTTATGCATATTCGTGATGCTAACTTAATGAATTATTTATTGTAGCAAACGTATTTTTATCCTCCGTACCGGGCCGAGTTGATCGAGCGGCTCTTTCCTACCGTTGCCGCCAAGCTTATCCGAGATGCTCTGGATGACCAGAAGGCTCGTGATCATGCTGGAAAACCGATCCAAGGTTGCATCACGCCTGAGCAGTGGACTGCGATGAGGGCTAGATTTGACGATCCGAGCTACAAGGAAAGGTCTAAGAAGGCCAAGGCGGCTAGGCAGAATGCTGCTAAGTGGTATGGTGGCTCGATTCCGATGACGGAATATTTCCGTCGTTTGGTATATTTTTTCTTTTAAAATATATTATTTTAATATAATACCATAAAATGGTACTTGGAAAAAATATTTAAGTTTAGTAATAAATAATATATTTTTAACAGGTACAGAGGGGTGAGGATGCAAACATGGTGACCGTCTTCTTGGCAACCCATCGCAAGGACGGAAATCTCATTGATGAGAGGGCCTCACAGACCTATGTAAGTATTACTTTACTTTGTGTTTATTTTAATATAACTTAGGCAATTATCGAGTTTCCAAACCTTTTCTAGGCCGAGTATCTTAGGCTTCGTGAGCGGGCGACTGCTAGTGCACCTAAACCTGGAGAGGCTGGTACTTCATCGCAGCCCGCTCCATCTCCGTCGGCGGACGACCTGTGGGTAACCGTAGCTAGTGGTCTCCATAGGGGTACGTACTACGGTACGGGCTTCTATGGCGCCCTGGTTGCGACGCAGTCATCTAGGGCCTCCCCGACAGCTGCGCATTCCACACACCCCTCGCAGTCGCAGCCCTCGCAGTCGTCGGCCAGAGTCCAGGAGGCCGTTGACCGTCAGATTGCGTCTCTCTGTGACGACTTGCTGCGAAGTATGGAGGAGCAGTCCCGGTCCCAGCCGCAGGCGGACGATCCGATGCTCATCGCACGATTGGATATGCTCGACCGCAGCATGACGGGGCTACGGGAATTGGCAAATGATATTAGAGCCTCCAATGATCGTAATATCATGGAGCTGCAGGCATCACAGCTATCGATGGGCGAGAAGCTGACGAGGATGCAGGATTCAATGGGTCATAGTAGTACGAGGCTGTTATCTACCCTGGATTCTTACAACCAGCGACTCGCAGACTTGGAGCGGGCACGGCCTCCACCGACGTCACTGCCTTCTCCATCGACATCGGTGTCGATTCCACGGGACGAGTATGAGGAGTTCTTATCCTTCAAGCGCGCCGGTGGTCAGCCTCCTGCAGATCCGCAGTAGTATAGTTATTTTTATTATTATTTAGGATGCGATTGTATATTATGAATTATTGATACTTCAACAATATGCATGATGTATGATGGTTCTTGTGGTCTTTAATTTTTTAGTTAATTTAATTGGATTATATAGTTATCTTGCATATCCACATTTAATTGGATTGATACTTCAACAATGCTTCTTGTGGTCTTTAATTTAATTGGATTATATAGTTATCTTGCATTCAACAAAAGCTAACTGAAGATTGATCTAGACAAGAGGAGCATGAGCAGGAGGATGTTGCCATTAGTCTCATGATGCTCTCTAGAGACGCCGGATACTGGGGATCCAATCCTGCCGAGTCGTCGGACAAGAATTCTGCAATCTTGGAGGAGGATAGGGATTGGAATGAGTTGAAGAAGCCAAACAGCTACAAAGATGGCGAATTCTACTGTGATTCGGATGAGGAGGAGTCGAAGAAGGGTGGTTCTTGTGGTGTCAAGAAGAGGAGATGGAGGAGGAGGAGGACTAGATTGGATCATGTTGGTGTGTGTGATGAAGATGGTTACGGTGCTAGATTGGGGAAGAGCCGATACGAGTGTGCCTCTTGCAAGAAGAGCTTCCACTCCTACCAGGCTCTAGGCGGGCACCGTGCGAGCCACAAGAGGCTCAAAGGGGGATGCTGCAGCAGAGGAGGCGAGAGTACTACTAGCCCATTGGATGTCGTCGATCCGACAGTTGTCCACAGTGGAAAGGCTAAAACTGCAGGGAATCACCAATGTGGTGTTTGTGGTAAGGTGTTTGCTTCTGGACACTATTTTTTTATTTTTTTTATAATTAGCGACGTTTTTAGCGACGTTTAGCGACGTTTAGCGACGTTAAGTTACGTCGCTAAATACGTCGCTAATTAGCGATGCTGTAACAAGTCGCTAAATACGTCGCTAATGACGTCGCTATACGTCGCCAATTGCTGACATGACAGTATAGCCAGGTCATTAAAGACGTCGGTGTAACGTCGCTATAGACGTCGCTAATCAGCGATGTTTAGCGACTTTAATAAACGTCGCTATTTAGTGACTTGGCGTCGCTAAACGTCGCAAAAATTTGCGACACAGTAAAGTCGCTAAAAACGTCGGTATAGCGACATTTTTTTTTGACGACTTGGGTTTTTCCGACAACTTTATAACGTCGCTAATTATGTCGCTAAACCAAATTAGCGACGATATTTTGTTATTTAGCGACGTTTTTAGGCGTCGCTAATTTGACTTTTTCTGGTAGTGTAAAAAAATTATTAAAGAAACGAGAACGCATATAACAAATGCGTTTTTAAATAAAAAATTATTTTTCGGGTGAAGACGCATATGTTACATGCATTTTCACGTTTTTTATTTTTTTTAAAGAACGGGTAAAAAAAATGTGAAGCCGCATGTACTACGTGTGTTTTCCATTTTATTTTATATTTTTAGAAAAAAAAAGGAAAAGAAAGGGTAAAAAAAATAATAATAAAAGATTTTCTCAAGCCGCACGTACTATGTGCGTTTTCCATTTTATTTTATTTTTTTAAAAAAGAAAAAGAAAGCATAAAAAAAAGAATTTTCTCAAGTCGCACGTACTACGTGCGTTTTCCATTTTAATTTTTTTTATATCTTTTTTTAAAAAAGAAAAAGAAAGCATAAAAAAAATTCTTTATTTCCTAGAAATGGGTGGGATTAAAGGATTTTTTTTTCCAATTTACTTCCGAAAATCTTGCTTCCAAAGTTATTCATGAAGTGATGGGTCACTGCCAACTTTTGTTGGCTTGTGTGTGTTTGGGGGAGGTCTTTTCACCGTGTGTGTGTGGTGGGGGGGGAGGAGGATGGTAGGAGTCCGGTGGTAGAGAAATTAAGTATGTTAGAGAACAAAGAGAGCAAGAAGAGAAGGGTACTTGAAGGAGGAGAATGAGGAGGAGGGGAGAATTTTTTTAAGGTAATTTAGTTAAACTAATTCTTATATATTTTAGATAATATTATTTTTTTGATCATGTGTAGAAAAAAAAAATAGAAAATGCTATTGAATAAAGTCAATTGTTGATGGTAGCAGTGTAAACGTAAATTATATTACTAAATTTAACCAGAATTTTTTAATTATTCTTCAAATCCTATTATAATCACCCCTCAAATCCTAATCATAATCATAATCATTAGGATATTATAATTATTTTTATAGATGACAAATGAAAATGATGGAAGGATTCAAGATGGGCCCACTACTTCCGCTATTGTCCAACAAACGTGTCACATATTATTTGTGTTTATTATATATTATTAATTTAATAAAAAATGATGTATATTACATAGCTACATGATTATGTCAATACAAAATTGTGCGAGCGTGGTGAATAGTGACAAGGATGGGAGCTGACTATTGCCCAAAAGTACTTGGTGCAGTCCTTTGGATTTCATCATGTGGACATGATACGATTTTTGCGTCATGATAGGAATTTGATTCTGAGTCTCATTGAGCATTTGTGGCCCCAACGTAACACATTTAATTTGCCAGTTAGAGAGATGCCAATCACATTAGCCGATGTGGCAGAAATCCTAGGATTACCAATTATAGGTGATCCTATATATTATGATGATACAATAAAATCTAAAGAGATTATTAGGACATATCTTGGTGTGGAGCCACCATCAGATTTAGGAGAGGTTACGGTGTCAAGCTCACTTGGCTTGGTTCTACCTTCAGGGATATCGGCGATACAATAGATGAATCACGGGTATTTATATTTTTATTCAATACTTAATAATATTGCTTAGTTAATTTAGCTGATAACAAATCTTAATGCTTAATTTCAGGTAATGAGTTGCACTAGGGCATACTTACTTTGCCTATGTAGTTCATTTTTATTTTTCGATGGAACGAGAAATAGGGTAAATGTGCATCTATTACCGTTTCTAGGTGATTTGGGTTCACGTACACGTCATGCATGGGGTGTAGCTACGTTGGCCTTCTTATATCGGTCTATGACAAATTTTGTCAAACTTACACCGGAAGGCACATTTCCACAAACGTATGTGGTTGCGTAACACTGATATAGGAATAAAATGTGCACATTTAATTATACTATATTATTTATCATGCAAAGTTGACTTATTAGATTAACGTCATGTTATTTGTGTAGATATGGTCATACGAACATTTTGGTATTGGAAGGCCAGTATGTCGATATGATATCCAGGAGCAAGTATTTCCTTCTGCTTGCCGGTGGATGACTGAGAACACAGATGAATATCACTGTTAATACAAGGTAGCATCGATTTACCGAGGCTCATTTGACACAATAAATAATTTTGAAGTAAATTTAGTTAATTATTGCTTAATGAATTGTTAATTTCTTTAACTAAATGGATATTCAACGTAATAAATGATTATTTTAACAATAATAAATAGGTAGTCTAGATGCCTTGTAGTGTCGTCACCTCAGGAGAGTCTCCATAGATATTATATCATATACAATGGTGATATTATGTTTCATCCAGCTGATCGTGTTATATGACAGTTGGGGTTGAAGCAGATAATACCCCATGAGCCTTTACCTTCTAGTCATACTAGAGCCAATACATCTGTACGACTTTGTGATGTGGTTCGTGGTTGGACTTTCAGATTTGAAACGCATAGCATGGAACATATGTCTGAAATAATGACATGCATGGCCAATGCCAAGTCAATTAGGTTATTAAATTTGTAGTAAATTATATTTTCAGATTTAAAACGGAAGGGTTCCAACTTCTGTGGATCTACCAATGCTGGATTATATAATTAGGTTATTAAATTTGTAGTAAACATATCTTCGACTTTTACGATATAGTAGTTCTACTCATTGAGAAAATATATCCTCCTGTGGATCTCTCACTCTTTTTTTCTGAATACTAACTAGCATCACTGAAGCCATCTACCAATGCTGGATCTCCACTGTAGTAAAGTAAAAACTTCTGAGTCTTCTTAAGGTATCTCATCACCCTCTTCACAACTTTTCAGTGTTCAACATATGGGTTACTCGTGAATCTACTCAGCATTCCCACAGCAAAAGTAATGTCAGGTCTAGTGGCATTTGTAGTATACATCAAGCTCCCAATGACGCTAGAGCACTCCAACGATCTGACGCTTTTTCCTGGGTTAGGCTTCAGTTTTTTGTCATACCTATATGGAGTATCAATCCCTGAAAGATCCTGATATCCATATCGTTTGAGCATCTTCTCCACGTAGTGAGCTTGTGATAGAGCAAGCCCAGCTTCCGTCCATATTATCTTAATCCCAAGGATGATATCTGCATCTCCATATCCTTCATACTAAATTTAGACGAGAGGAACATCTTTGTTCTAGTGACACATTCTTCATCCATGCCTAGGATTATCATGTCGTCTACATAGAGACAAACGATGATACCTCTATCACCAGCGAACTTTGTGTACACAAACTTATCAGTTTTGCTGACTTTGTAGCCATTTGATCTGATAACTTTGTCAAACTCCACGTACAACAATTTAGGAACTTGCTTCAGACCATACAAATTTTTTACTAGTTTACATATTTTGTCTTCAAGACCTTTGACGGTAAACCATTCTGGCTGTTGCATGTAAATCTCCTCAGTTAGTTCACCATTCAGAAATATTGTCTTATCGTCCATATGATGAATCGCAATCATGTGAATAGAATCTAGAGTAATCAGCATCTTGATAGAAGTCATTCGTGCAATGGGAGCATAGGTGTCTAAGTAATCAAACCCCTGCATCTGAGAAAACTCCTTGGCAACTATCCTGGCCTTGAACTTGTCAACAATTATGTCTTCTAACATCTTCTACTTAAAGATCCACTTGCATCCGATGGATTTAGCTTCTTCAGGAAGATCGACTAACTTTCATGTATTATTAGAAGTTATTAAGTCAAACTCGTCATTGACAGCATCCTTCCAGAAAATAGCATCTCTGATTTTCATTGCCTCATCATAGGTAAGCGGATTAGCTTCCACATGATAGGTAACAAAGTCTTCTCTGAAGTCATTCGGCCTTCTCACTCGCTTTGTCCTCGTCTCAGTGGGTTCTAGTTCAAATATAGTCTCATCAATGATAACTTCTTCTTTGACTACTTCTCTCTGAGAGGTACTTGCCTCATCCGTGCTAGCAACATTCTTTGGGACATCTGCGAGAACAATATTTTTGTGCCTAGCAAACTTGTCTTCAATGAATTATGTGTCACGAGATTCTATGATATGATTAGATTTGGTATCAAGAAATCTTCGAGCATCACTCTTATCATCATAACCCAAAAATATAGTCGTCGTATTCCTTCTTCCCAGCTTTTGTATCTTGAGGTCTGGAAGCTTCATATATGCCAAACACTCCCACACTTGAATGACATTCAAGTTGGGTCTGACCTTGAACCATAGTTCATGAAGAGTAATGTCAGATATATCGAACAACACTCTTTTCAGAATAAATGTAGCCGTAAGTGCTGCTTCTCCCCAGATGCACTTTGGAAGTCCTGCTATCAGCAACATGGAGTTCATTATTTTTGTCAGCGTCATATTCTTTCTTTCTACTATACCATTAGATTGGAAAGAATATGGAGTAGTCATTTCGTTGACAATTCCATATTTTTTGCAGAACGATATGAATTCCAAGGAACGATACTCTCCGCCTCAATCGCTTCTGAGTCTTTTGAGTTGTTGACCGGTTTGACGTTCTGCTTCAGCCTTGATGTCTTTGAATTTCTCGAACGCTTCATTTTTCGACTTGAGAAGAATACGAACACGTATTTCGAGAAATCATCGATGAAGGTAATAAAATTCTTTATTCCGGTCTTCGTGAATAATTGTTTGAAGTCACAGATATCTGAGTGTACCAACTCCAGAAGATCTGTACTTTAGTTCACTCTTCTGAAAGGCTTTCTGACAATTTTTGTATGCATACAGACTTCACATTTCTCCATCTCCTTACCCCCACATTTGGAGATAAGGCCTAGACGAGACATCTATTAATGTGTTTATAATTCACATGTCCTAGTCTATTATGCCACAACTCAAGAGAATAACCAGAAGTAGAGACTGCATTGATGCAAACAAAAGGAGTTACAAGCTGAAGTTTAAACATCCCTTTGGTACATAAAGCTTTTCTGAAGCATGTTCCCTTGTAGGACATCACCATCTGACCGACATTGATATCCATCCTCATGCCCACCTTGCACAGCAGAGTCCTAGAAACTTGATTCTTGGCGATCATAGGTACGTGCTTCACATTCTCCAGTGTAAGTGAATTTCTATAGGTCATCTTCAGTACTACCGTTCCGATCCTCAGTACTACAACTTCAGACTTATCCGCCATCGAGACTTTCTCAGAGATAGGCTCATACTTGGCAAACAAATCCTTCTTAGAGCATACATGGCAAGATGCACCAGTGTCCACCCATAAGTCAGTGTCCACGCCATGTGACTCAACCTGCGCAATTAGGTTAAGCTCACATTGCTCTTTCGGTTTAGACTTTGACCTGCAGTCGCTCTTGTAGTGACCATTCTTGCCACAATTGTAGCACGTCACATTAGTCTTCTGCTTTGGCTTGAATTGAGCCGACTTCACCTTCAGCTAGTTGAAGTCCTTCTTCTTCTTGTAGGGAAATTTTTTACTTTCCTTTAGAATTGCTTCCATGTACCATGTTGGCCTTAGCCAACTGCTTGGACAAGGAGTCCAACTTAAGTTGCCCTCTAGCTTCATCTTCAATGTGAATCCAGTGAAGAAGATCTTCGAGATGGATCTCCATTTTCTTGCGGTACATGTCAGTCTTGAACTTGATCCAGCCTGGAGGAAGTTTGGTGACGATAGCCCCCACCATAAATTTGTCATCCTACTTCATGCCATCTTCCTCCAGTTTCTGCTGCATCTTCAGAAGTTCCTTGACTTGATGCAGCATCACCTTCTCGTGTTCGAATTACAGAGTAAATTTTTTTTCGACGAGATAGATTTTAGTCATCTTCTCGTCAGTTTTGTAGTATTTTTCAAGAGATTCCCAGACATCTATTGCTTTCTCCTTTTTGTTGTAGGACTCTACCATCGAGTCGTCCATAGTGTTTAGGATCAATAACCTGTAGAGGTCATTATCATCCTTCCACTTGGAGTACGCGTCCTGCGCCACAAGCTCTCCTCCATCTTTGGGAATAGTAGGTTCAGGATCAACCAACACATAAGCAACTTTGACAAGACTAAGATTCAAGAAGATCTTCCTCTTTCAAATATTGTAGTGTTTGCCATCAAACTTCTTAAGCTTGTGAAAGCTAGTATCGAGAAGGTTTGAGCGGTTGTCCATTTTAACTCGGATCTTGCATTGAGATTGTTAGTCCCAAAGTCAAATCAAAGTAGAGGAGGTCCATAAAATAGAGACTCACACAAGAGTTCATCTCTAATAGAGTTGATGCACTTAGATCCACATAAGAGTTTCTCTACAGTGACACACAACTCCTCAGAAGCACTAAACCAGGAACATCTTACAAACTGACGATCCAAAGAAAATGTAAATACAACAAGAATCAGAAAATCGTTCTTCTCTTTACGTTCGCAGACGCTACAACGAGAAGGAACGGGAACAAGAAAAGAAACATAAAGGAAGGAACTCCTTGCTGGGGTGATCAAAACCACCAGTGCTCAAGGCAAGATTCGCGCTATACGACGAACTGCCCCCAGGATCCAATAAGTTCACATGAGAATTTCTGGAACGCTCTTGGTCACCTTCGGATCACTCAAAAAATACTTTGTGTAAGGGTGCTCACTGTTGCCACATAATGCTCTGGTGCTCTCTGATTTTTTCTTGTACAGTTAGAATTTCTCAACTCCTTAAATGAAAGAGGAGCCCCTCTATATATAGAGGAAATCATCACATATGCAGCACGAGAAAGCACGTGCCGGATATGGGATGTCCGACTAGATACCAAAGCGCATGCGTCGCCAAACGCCGAAAGTAGCTGCTGAGAGCAGATAGCACCGAAAGAAGCAACGTGGCACAAAAAATCACGCGCCGTCGCGTGCTGCCTTCATCGCACAATTTCGTCAACAATAGATCATGTCGCCTCCACATCAGACATAGCACCTTGCCTCATGGCGACTTGGCCACATAGCACTTGCAGGTCCGCATAACACCACGAAGCATATGCTCGAGCAGGCAACCATGCATACAACTAGCTCATAAAATGAGCGCACGAGTGCCATGCGATGATGCTGACGTACTAAGTGCAATGTGCGCAAACAAAGAGCCACTTTACGTCCTTGAGCCCAAGTCCGATCCGAATCCGAGTCGCTAAGTCCCTCCTAAGGAAAACTTTCCAAAGGTGATGACAAAAGAAAGATTGTCATAATGGGGTTCACACTTAATCCCTCGAGGAAAATTAACCCACATGGGCCACCAACCCATTTGCATATGCCAATACTAAGCAAAGGTATATATTGAGATATACACATTGATGGTTTACCAATGTGGGACTAAAACTTCCAAAGTAAAGTTGAAAACACCAACAAAAACTTCGATGCAGTAGAGGAACCATCATATGTTATTTTGTGATAGAAAGACAGATTTAATTATTTATAATTCGACCAATTCAATAACTTATGGAGTCATGGAGGACAACTTTTTATATATATATATATATATATATATATATATATATATATATAAAGTGTTTTCATGGTCTAATAACATAAATAAATAAATAAATAAATATATATATATATATATATATATATATATATATATATATATATATATATATATATATATATAAAGAGTGTTAACTTCGATGCAGTAGAGGAACCATCATATGTTATTTTGTGATAGAAAGACAGATTTAATTACTTATAATTCGACCAATTCAATAACTTATGGAGTCATGGAGGACAACTTTTTATAAATAAATATATATATATATATATATATATATATATATATATATATATATATATATTTAAAGTGTTTTCATGGTCTAATAACATAAATAAATAAATAAATAAATAAATAAATAAATAAATAAATAAATAAATATATATATATATATATATATATATATATATATATATATATATATATATATATATATATAACGTACAAAGTGTTTTCATGGTCTAATAACATGATCAAGTTCCATTAGGTAGTGGTACTAAGAACTATATTGCACAAAATTTTCAAACTTCCATGTGATTCATCTGACCGGCCACATAAATTTACTTCTAAAACCCACGTCCTCCAATAACCTACAGGAGAAGAAAAGTCTCAATTTTTTTTAAATAAGATAAAGGATAGAAAAATGAACTCAACTTAGTAAATGTCCAAATGCAGCTTTAAGGTTTTAAATTACAACATTCCTATCATCAGTTCTAGAACTACGATTTTGAAGAATGATTTTTGATACAAAAAGTCTTTAACAAGACAACTCAAGCTCAAGCTCATGAGAAATCCATAACCAACATTAGAATGTAAGTAGAGTTCAAGCTAAATATAATTATGAACATGTTTAAGCCAAAATAAGGCAAGCTAGAATGGCGTGTAGCCCTTTTGTCCGTTTGTATGGACGCTATGTTTTCCACTAGTTTGGCAATATTCCATTACACAACCACATCAAAACTGAAAAAAGCCTCCCAAATATCAACTAAAACTTTACCAAGTCTGAGTAAAAATTTCCACTTGGGCATACACAGCTTGTAAAGATATTTGTATCAAGATCAGAGGAGAGGATGACCTCCTTTGTTTCGATGGTTTAATCACTCGTTGACACAAAGTGGTGTTTTCGATAATATGACAACTAATCTTCCAGATGAAATTAAGTTGCTCATCAAGGCTGTGCCTCTGCCTACTATGGATACTCCTGATAAACAGATTTTGAAATACTCAACTGACGGGGTGTTTACGCTCAAAAGTGCTTATAAAGCGGCTACTACTGAGTTCTCTGTCCCTTTTGCCTCTCTGTGTTGTTGCACATTGGGGAAGACTTTCATCATAGAATTCCAAAGGTTTGAAGGAGCGTGGGGTTTTTTATATCCCACTTCCGAAGGGTTCCTATATTTCCTGTACATATGTTGTGTCCAGAGAGATTCACCCTTGATAAAATTCCAACAACGTTTAGCATGGAGGCATTTCATCACTTGATAATGTGATCTAATGCCAAAGCCCTCCTTCAGAAAGACGACGGCAAATATTCTTGAAGGAAACCCATTTCCGTCGGTGTTCCTCCATTGAATTTCATAAAAATTTAGCCATAATGCTCTCCAACTTTTTAATGTAGCTTAGTAGGAATTTTAAACACCGAAAATATATGAATAGGGAGCGCAGTTAAGGCACTTTTAGTTAAAGTAATTTTACCTCCAAAAGATAGAAGCTGCCATCGCCGCCATGAAAATTTCTTTCTGAACCTGGCTTCCGGGTCAGAGAAATATACTGTTTTAGCCCTCTTCTTGAAGAGTGGAACACCAAGATAACTAATAGGAAGGAAAGCTTGGGTGAAGCATGTGCGCTGTGCAATATTAAGAGCCAAATCCCTTGCATGATACTTGGTAGAAACAATAAAAGAAGACTTTGAAGAGTTGATAACCTAACCCGAAACCGTTGAAAAATCCGCCAAAGTCTTCATAAAACAGTCGATGCTATCGTTGCCACCATTAAGGAAAATGAGGTCGTAATCTGCATAGAACAGATGTGAGATCCGGAGAGTATCTTTCCTGCCACTGAAATGTTTGATATGGCCATACAGACTGAGGTGAGTCAACATTCTGCTGAGAGCATCCTGAAACAATGATGAACAACGCTGGAGAGATCGGATCTCCCTGACGGAGACCTCCGGAGGATTTGAAGAAAGCAGCAACCTTGCTATTAAGGGAGATAGAATACCAACAGCTGGATATAACTCTGAAAATAAGATCCTGCCACTGGGAGAGCTAAATTCGAATTTTCGAAACACTGTAAGGAGAAAGCGCCAACTCACCATGTCGTAGGCTTACATATCATCCAATTTAACCACCACGTTGCCGCCAATGATTTTTTTATCTATGCTTTAATCAACTCGTGGGCCCGGCTAATATTCTCATGAATGCTTCTTCCTTTAACAAATTCAGACTGCTCCTTGAAAATGATTTTAGGGAGTACCACTGCCAACCTATCAGACAGGATTTTAGAAATTATTTTATGAGAAAAATTGTATAAGCTTATAAGCCGAAAATCCTGACAGCTTTGGGGTTTGTGAACTTTAGGCAAAAACACATATTAGTCAATGAAATCCCTTGGGGTAATTGCATACCGGAGAAAAAAATTAGTAATGGCTGCATCACATCAACCTTAATAATATGCCAACAAGTAGTATAAAAATACAATAATACTAAGTTTACTACCAAATGCTTACAACCTTCTTACAACCCACTCACTCCTGCTATGTGGGCCATCCCTTGGTCCTACATTTTCTCCAATGAACGACTGCCACGTGACGTTGCGGTCACATGGCGACCACTCGGACAGCCACCGGGTCCCACCTCTCCTCCCTCCTCCAATGGACAGCTGCCACGTAGACGCCACGTGACCGTCACGTGACGGTTGTAAGAGAGTTAGAGACATTTGGTTATAATCCTAGCATAGTCCATAAAAATATCCTGTGAATCCATCAGGACCCGGAGCACTTTGTGGATTAAACAATTTGATTATATTTTCGACTTCCTCTTCTGTAGGGAGAGCACATAAAGCACTATTTTGATCCTCAAAAATCAAAGTAGGAATACAGTGAATAAAGTTATCTGGCTCCATTATGGGAGTGCCCTCGAAAAATTCAGAAAAATGCGCAATAGCTTTAGCAAGGACAACCTCATCCTCCATAACTGAGCCATCAGGAAGAAACATCCTGGTTTTAAAGTTGGTGGCCCTCTATTTGATAATTGCGTGATAAAAAGGAGAATTACGATCACCTTCTTTTATCCAATTAATCCTTACTTGGTCTTGTAAAAGCATTTCTTCCTGATTAATAGTCACCTCCCGCAAGTGTTTAGCTTCTTCCAATTCCTTACTAATATTGATGTCCCAGTCCTTACTAATATTGATGTCCCAGGCTGCTTGGAGAGCAGATTCTAGACTATCAATGTTAGCCAACAAATCTGACTTCTTAGAACGGAAGTCACCAAACACTTCCCAATTCCACTTGTGAAGCGCCAACCGTGTCCGTTTCAGTTTGTAGTGAAGCACAAACAGAGGTTGGCCGACACAATCAGCATTCCAATTGCTCGACACAAAATCTAAAAAATCTGCATGAAGAGTCCACATCCGTTGTAATCTAAATGGCTTAGGAGCAACGTTTCTATCAATAGGAGCAATAAGCAAGGGGCAGTGGTCCGAGTGAATGCGAGGCAAATGTTGCACTGATATCGCCGGGAGTTCCAATAAGAATTTGGTACCGATCCAGCCTCTCCCAAGTGTTGGGACGAGGAAGTAGCCCATTGCACCATGTGAACGCCGACCCCACAAAACTCGCATCAAGAAGACCTGCACCATTGATAAAATTATTAAACTCATCAACAGCGAGAGGATTAATACCATGCGGACCCTGTTTTTCCGAGGCTGAAGTAACCACATTGAAGTCTCCAGCAAGCAGCCGGGGGAGGGAGTTGGCCGCAACAAACTCCAATAACCCATTCCACAACTCTCGGCGCTTATGGACTTGACAGTGAGCATAAACCTCAGACAAGGCAATAGCAAAACTAGGATTTCTGCCTTCCACTAGATTGATTAGTAGTCTCTAAAACAGAGATATCTACAGAGGAGTTCCACATTAACCATATGTATTTATTAGCATCTCTACCGTGATAAGAATGAGAAATATGCAGCTCTCTAGTCAAAGAAGCTAAATTACCCCCTGTAATTTTTGGCTCATGTATGCAGATAATACCTGGGGAGTATTTCCGGATTGTAGCTTTAAGATACTCTCTGGTTTGAGGGTCTCGAATGCCCCTCACATTCCAAATGAGAAACTTAAACATCTAAAGCGAAGTATGTTTGGACTTCTCTGGTTCTAAGTTATGCTCAAGAGGTACCAAAGGCATTATTCTAGTGGTAATTTGACAGACCGTCTTGGAGTATGTCATGTTTCGATTTTCGCAAGGGGCTGATCGTCCTCGCTTAGCGCATTGCGGAACCGATCGTTCTCGCTTTGGACGTGATGCCGTGCAAGTCTGAGTTGCGCTGTGCACAAGGCCAAAGCTTTGAACAAAGAAAAGTAAGGTATTCAAGACGGAAGCAGCGGCACATTATTGCAGAAAAGTAAAGAATACAATGTCATACGAAAATAAGCTCTTTATTGATATTCAAGATGTGTTACAAGCGACGCTTGGCCGAGATTACAATTCGCTCAACCTCTCCTTCTCTCGATTACAATGACATCGTTCCATACATTATATTCCTTTATACAAAAATAGCTCAAAATATCTCGATACGGCTAAAGGCATCGACTCCAAATTTTTGGGTCCTAGGGATGAGGCTCGGTTATCACTTCTACGGACGATCCAGTACCTGGAACAAGCAAACTGGAGGGGGGTCAGCACTTTGGAAAAAATACTGGTGAGTATAAAATCAACGAACAAAAGCAACACTCCCTGAAACCAACACTAAGTAACCATGTGGCAAAATATTATATTACTAGTGATCTTGCTATTTTTTACCTAGGTTCATTTCAAGAAGCACATGACTTGAGTCAGATTACTTCTATCGAAAACAGTTTGCATATACGATACAATCAAACATACAGTAGGGACAGTGTTCTATCGTGCAGTGTGCAGCATGTATCGTACACCAATATACTAACTTTTTAGGAGCACAAGTTATTTCTAGTGGACTGTTCATTTTAATTCAAGGCAACAGTAATAAATACATGCAGAACAGACAAGTCTTATGAGAAATTCGATAAGAATCGTATGCAATACCTTGTGATCACTTATACAGTGATCCTTACCCTCGGCCGGACAGTTATTCCTACAACAGACATACAAGTTAGCAATAATTTGCATAAACATATGGGTTCTATTTCTTGTTCATCCCTGCATCAAACAGTTAGGTATGCAAGAAGGCTAGCCTAGCATGCGCCCTAACTATATTATTGTCCATGAGTTACCCCATGATTAGCAGCGGTGACTCAAGGTTCAACTCTGCACTAGTACGCACTTATGTCAACAGTTGTGACTCAAGGTTCAGCTCTTCACCAACGCACACGAATACTGTAACGATCCGTTCCGCTCAAGCGGACTACCGATTCAAACGACAAAAGTTCTCTGATCCGACCCACTTTGCTCAGCGTGAATACTCGTTTGAGACAAAAAAAAATTTAGACTTGGCCCTTTAGGAGTTCTAGCTTAGACTTTCAGAGGATCGCTCGGAGTATCGCTCGACCGAGGCAAAAAATCGCTAAGGTAGGTGGCTACTATGAACTTGTCTTTGCTTAGCCAGCAAACTTAAAATATGGATAATACATACTAGTCGCTAGGTGAATCACCCCCAGCATGCTAATAAAGAATACAACGCACCTAGTTAAGAGAATAATCCTCACCTAGTTAAGAGAATAATCCTTACTTTTATTGCTTGTGTTAGAACATGCAAATAAAATATTGCTTATAATCAGACCCTCGCATGCTCCCTTTGCCTTGTGCAACTAGACCCCGCTATGCATCGAGTAGAACGGTATGTATGTACTCTTCGAAGTGCACTGCTTCACTTGCTATACTGCATGACCTAGATTATGTCGCTCGGTATATTCCTTTACGGTTTTACTCATTGGTTCACCCTTAGACCCGTGCAAACGTAAATGCTTATGTTCAATGAAAATGCATGCTTGCCTGCTTATATATTAACTTGGACTCGTTGCCTCGATACAATATTTGTCATATAATCCATGCTACGACTGTATAATACTACATTGTATTGCATTCATCTAAGTTCTCCAAAAAACTATCAAATAGTCGTTCCATGCAAGTATGAACCTGAAGGTATTCGGGACCGTTAGGTCGTCAAGGAAGTTTCTGAACCAGGAAATTTGCACCAAGTTAATAATCCAAGAATCACAGCTCGTAGAGCAAAAATCTTCTCATACTAAATTAACTGGCTTGGGAATCGATATATAATTGTGAACAATCATGCCTTGAACTTGTACCTGATATATCCTCTCTTGAACTTGATCCTGTTCCTGACCAGACCTGAAAGATTAGAGACTTGCATGTCACAGACAACTTGTGCACAAGGTTTTCTGTTTAGGTTCCTGCGGACGGTCTTCGGGATACCGGGGCCGATCCGATCCGGACGGAACCTCCTGATCGTCGTCGGCTAGTGGGCGGCATGGAGTGAACACCCCCCCTTGGCATTGCGTCGCACTCCGTACCATATCGCAATCCATACCGTCCCGGGCGAAGGTGGCACTGACAATTACCTCATGCACCTAATATCGCCCCGACTATAACTCGTCCTTTATGGCTATGCCAGCGACTCCTGTTCATATAGATAAGTCATCCTCGCTTAGCGGCAATCCGCGTGCGAGTTATTGCATCGATCCAAATAACTGAAACACTTGAACATCCTCTACAATACTTCTGGATAACCTGTATGCTCGTGCACCCGAAATAGAATCTCGCCCACAACACGTGTTTGCATATGCTATTGCCCCTTGATTCATTATATATGTTGCTTGTGCTTGTTTTAACTTGGTTTGCCTTGGATTGGAAAGACAAATGCTAAGTTAGTAAGTCTCTTCGTGTTCCTTATATCGCACGGTGCACTGCCAAATGAGTTAGGCTATTCATCATTGCTATAAAAATGATCCTAAGGCAAGATTAGAAAGATAACCTAATAGATGATGCACGTAACTTATATAACGTATTTTCATGTACTGATAATCCACCAGATTCCTTGCAGGGTGCGGGAGAACCTCGTTCGGTGCGGATGCCTCATTCGTGCGTGCTAAGGCATGGAGTTCACTCTGGAGCCTCGGAGCGTTACGTCCGGAACTGAAGCACATATACAGGACATAATATTGGAACATCGCCTATGTATCATTCCATAAATGTAGCCACTTGACACGCTATTACTGTTCAGAGAAAGGCTTGAGCTACTTGTAATCTCGGCCTAGCATCGACTTTAACACTTGTTCAATATCAATAAATATGGTTTGCTTTACTTCAATACTTGTGTTATTCAATGCTTCTGCTATTGACGACTCAGTGAACTTGTTACCAATCGCCTATGCATTTATTATACCGCTGCACTCGGACAATTGTGCAACTCTGTGGCTTAGACCTCTTACCGCCTGTTCGGACCTTGGCCTTGTACGGGCGCGGCTCACGCTCGTGCGACATCACGCCCAGATGGGTTAAGCGATCGTCCTGCAGGAGCGCTGGCGTAGTGATTCGTGCCTAGCGGGGAAGGCCGATTAGCCTGCGGGAGATCGGGGAGTGACATATTGGTATCAGAGCTTGGCTTTACGCCTTTGGACTTCATTTCGATGTTATCAGTTTTGAAAGCTCGTTCGTGGGTTATGTGTATACGCTCTCTTTCAATGTCCCATCAGAATATTCTAAATAAAAATTCTAAATACTTTCAAAAAGTGCATGAGAATGATATAATTGCTTGTACGAAATTGTGATGCGAAGGCCTTTGTGTCGACCTGTGCTAGACTTGTGGGAATAGACTTGTGCTAGAAATTACAAGATATGTGTGAACCCAAATGTCTATACGTGACTACCCAACTGGTTAGTGTACTGAATAGAATATCACCCGAACAGTTAGCTATGGACACAACCTTTCGGCTAAGTTGTGTAGAGTATCGCGCGCCAAGACCCTTTGGTGCAAGCTAAGTCGCAACGAGATTGGGGTATCGTTCAGATAAGAGATAAGTCAGACTTAGAATGGCAACCGATAGAAACCTTATCAGATCATCGCTTAGGCGAATATAGAGAATCGTGCTTGGATTTTGGAAAATAGCTCGAACGGTATTTTATGTCGGAAGATACAAATCGAATATGGTTTGCTTGGATGACTATCAAAAATAATATATATGAGACTAGATTTATCAGGTGATGCTTAAGTATCATGCAGGAATTCTAAGGAAAACTTGGTGAATATGCTAGCAATTGATGCAAACACGATTAAGAATTTGATTGGGTGACTCAATTCCGAGTGGTGTATGGATCATTTAGAAATGTCCAAACGGATTCATAGGTCTCATGCGATAGTTGGAGTGAACGATTGGAGAATGTCTTGAATAAATTATAAGGCTTATATCGAATTGGGATCATGGAAATAGAAATCGATATCCGGGTTAAGAAAACTTGTTAGAAACTTGGAGGATCGTACGAGCAATTTTGGATTGAAACAAACAGTTTGAACTTGAATATAATATCGCTCGAATAGAAGTTAGCTCAAAAATGAATACTGTGTTTGGATGAAAGAGAGAAGCGATAATGGATTCGACTTGGAGTTTGGAAGAACAATCCTGAAATCAAGTTCGGAAAGATAATATTTGAATCAGTCCCAACGAGAACGATTATCCCGCGGGAGCGCCGACGTGGTGATTTCACGTACAACGGGGATGATCGAACTCACGGGAACATGTTCGATGATTATTCCAAATTAACTCGATGAATAGAACGTATCAAAAGATAAAATTTGAAAATTAGTTATTTGAGAAAATGCTATAAGTAGACTACGGATTTACCGAATGGTAATATTGAAGTTGGATGATTTTGCTAGACAAATTATAATCACTACAAGAACGGACTCGACTTGATAGATTTTATATATAACTTGAATGGAGGAAAGTATAATATTAAGGTGTCTTAATCATTTCGAAGATAACCATAACGTTCAAACCTTCTTGTCTTATGTGAGCGTAACTCTATGCTCGTGCATACGTCACGTCCGGATTAGGACGATTATCCAGCAGAAGCGTTGACGTGGTGATATCACGTCCAAAGAGAGTGATTGAACTTGAGGGAGGCCGGAGCGTGACAACTAATGGATCGTCTTGACTTTTGGTTCGACACGATAAGAAAATTTTGGAATGCAAGTGATTGAAAGTATACAAGGGATGAGTTAGCCTAGAACCTGGAGTAAATTATGCTTGATGGTTTCGTGAACGGATACATGAATCAGGTTGGACGACTTGGAGTTATAAACAAAAGGTTTAAGACTTAATCTTAGCTTGATGGTCTAGACTTGGAATGGATATCATAGATTTTACTAAACGGACTCGAACCCCTGTGCAAACAAACGTGTTAATGAGAGTAGGAAAATTTGTGCTCGATGTTTAGAAATCTGAGTGAAACAAGCTTGGGTAGAATATCCTGTACAAATGATGTCACGCCCCAGTCCCATAATACGTAGGACTAGGAACACGTAAGCATGCCAGCCGTATGTATATGGCAACTCCAATATATGGATACCATAATACACACGTACGCTGTAATATGAATATAAACTCACATGTGGTATAAATATAGTGTCACAAGTCACAGAAATACTAATCTCATCCACATAACAAGTCATAGAAAGAAATAACTAAACTAGAATAATGAGTCTGAATAATCCAAAACTAATAGTCGGGTAGAGACAAATCTACTACCAATGACTATATCAATACTAAAATGAGAGAGAAAGGTAAATATCTAATAAGATGATGATATAAAGGTATCAGCGAAGTGATCCGTCGCTAGAGATAATCAAAGATGCTCCAAAGGTAAGACCTCCTCGAAAGAGATAAGTGATAAGTCCTGATCCGTGCTCCTGTGAAAAGTCATGAACATCTACACCTAGAAAGGGACTAGGTCCTCAGAGGGACGTAACAAGATACATAGAAGCATGCCAATTTGAATAAGTAAACATGCATAATGTTTGAAAATATATAAGTACGCTGTACAAGACAATCTATATGAATGCAAATGAGGACAACTTTTCGACGTATGGGCAAGGGTAGGCTACTCGATCTAAGTCTCACAACTCACACACCCGTCTAGAACATCATCAGCCGACATACCGCGGGGATAGAGACCTTTGTGACACCATCAATCGATATACCACGGGGGTAGCGACCATCGGACACGACTACCATAGTGCGTGCTAGTTACTACGGTTCACCAGAGTGGTTAAAGTCCATACGCCTACTGATTGTCCTCCATGATACTAAGTGTCAAGTGTGTGTCAACATATCTAATATATAGTAGCGACTGAAAAAAATTACACATGCAATGAATATACAGAAATACAATGAATATACAGAAATATAATAAGTATGCAAAGTACTGTAAATAATTTGGCAAGGTATCTTGCCTGGTAAGAAAGCTGCAAAGTGTAACGTCCAGGAGTCAAGCACACAGGATTAGAAACTACGGCCTCAGGATGAATGTATCCGGATGCTGAAATAAACATCACCAATGTTCCAAGAATAAGCAAGATAGCTAGAAAATACCACCATTTCGTCCAATTTGGACACAGGAACAAAAAGGTAATTTTGGGTCAAAGCGGGCTCCACATGTGGGCCACCTTGCACCGAAAAGCTTATCAGGGGCAAAGGTCTCTAAATAGGAAAAATTATAGGTCAAACCAATTTTAAACGTCAATACAAACTCAACGGTACATCCAATTTTGGATTCCGGTGAGTCGTACACAAATTTGCCCAAAAAGTCAACCGTAGGGCCCGCTAATAGGCGACTTAATCAACTATCTCAGAATCATGTAAAACTTGGGTCACAAGACCAGCACGATACCACGAGTCCAATGTAACAAGTTTCGTCGCGTTCTGACGAGCGTACACTAAATGGCGCAATATTTTGCAAAAGTCACGATATGGAAACTTTTTGCGGATATGAGATAATTTCGACGTGCACACGCGTCAAAACCAGTTTACGAAAAAGCTCACACGTCTGGGTATACTGTGCGCATCTTTCGGTACACTTGGTGCACGATGGGGCAGTCCCGTTTGATGGGGCGCACTCTATATCACAGGTTTTTGTGTTTCAAAAAACAGTTTTTTATGGATTTTCATCCTTATTTAATTTTGCATACAGCATCAAATAAAATAATGTAATTGACAAAAAAAATCTAGGTTAAGTTGTCTTCGCATAGCAAGAAGAAAAAATAAATTCGGATCTCTGTGGTGGGAGATACGAGTCCGTAAACATGGGTGGTTGCAATAGATTTTTTGAGATTAAATATTATAGTTTTTTCTCGACTTGGCGTCGATTTTTACCTAGGTTTACGCGTTGTTCGAAGGAAACAAAATTACGGGTTTGGAAGAGAAATAGGTGAGGATCATACCGGCCAAGACGAATTAGAATTTGGTTGAGCGAGGAGGTGGGAATCAGCGCGGGAACAGGGGTACGTTGCTGCGACTTCCTGCTATCACAATGCTCGCACGGGCGGACGTGGCGGTCGCCGACGGTGGCGGTGCGGTGGCAGCCTGCGGTCGACGGCGGTCGCAGGGTTGGGGGGAGTAGGTTTAGGGTTAGGGTTTGGGAAGAGGGTATATATATAGAGAGAGAGCGAGAGAGCGAGAGAGAGGAGGCGGGGATTTAGCACAGCGGGGGGAGGGAGATCGGGTCTGGGCCGCGGGTGGGTAGGAGTAGCGGGGGAAAGGGGGTTTTAGCTTTAGCTTTAGGTTTTTTCTTTTTCTTTTCTATTATATATCCTTTCTTTCTATTTCTTTTCCTTTTCTTTTTCCTTTTTCTATTCTTTTTTTCTATTTCTTATTCTATTTACACTAATAATAATAATAATATCATCATCATCATCATTATTATTATTATTATTATTATTATTATTATTATTATTATTAATAACTATTATTTATTACGATTATTATTATGAATATATATTATGATTATTATTACACTATTTATTTATTTATTAAAGCATATATTTGAGGTATATAAAATACATCCGTACAAAAAATAAATTCTACAAAATTCTATCACCCTTCTACAATTATTCCTAAAATAAAAATAGTAGATTTTGTACAACCATTCTAAATGAATAATTATCTAGGTACTTAAATTGCTACGTAAATATTATCCAAATAACTACGTAATAATATAAATAAATTAAATAACTAATTTGTTAAATAATATTAAAAATATAGGATTTTATATTCTATCCAACTTACAAAAAATTTATCCTCGAAATTGACACTAACCCATATTCACTATAGTTATTACACTTCATTGATATCTAGCAGTGCTTCCTGAAAATCATCGTCACCTATTTTAATACCTTCTCATTTATTGTCCATACACTATTCGATTTCTAACTCATCTACACTACCCAACTTACAAGAATTTTACTAGTAGTCAAAGTCTCTTGAGGCTATTGTCTAGGTTGTAGGACAAATTTATTTATTTGGTCGAGAATCTTAGGATACCCGTCTGGAATCTCACAACTATGATTTTTCTCTGTAACCTTCAAGTATCGTAGTCTAATACTGCCATGCCACCTGACCAATATGTCTGCAAATACTTCGACTACACTACTATAACGGTCTAGCTGCAACTGTCGCTACTTTGCCAGCGATTTATTATAGTTGTCAGTTCATAACAAGTGCCTTCAACTCTTTCCTAGGCTTAGTCTAGGTTTTAGGGTAACAATTAAGGTCTTGACTAACTTTATAAAACTATTGGAAGTATGAACTAATTCAACAATCTAACAGATTCTTATTGGGCTAAATCATGCTACTTAAGGGTTAAATTAATAAAAGAATACAGATATTGCTATAGTGCATATACATAAGCTTTATCGTTATGAACTCATCCTTTAGTTATCAATCATTACTAACACATTTATGTTTTAACTAACACTAATAAGGGTGGGGTCAAAGTAAACCAACAATTCATGATGGCACGAAAAGACGTAACTACGATAGGGAGAATTAAGCACGAGATAAGGAATAAATAGAGAAGAGAAGATGAGCCACCCAAGGGGGAAAGATGGTGATAGGGAAAGAATACTACTATTGCTACTCGCGTCATCTATTAGCATCACGTGTATGCCATCTGGGTAGAATATCAACATATCCTAATAACTGCTAAACTAACTTATATATAATTCTACGGCTACTATGCACCTAAGATCTCGTGTCATAATGGGTCATGAGTATGAAATGACACATATAACTAAGGGTCGTACCTGTATCTACGACTTTCTGTGCCTGCACTCTCTTATTTGTCATCATGAGTGCTTGGCCTATGGGGTATATCTAGTACTATTCATGTATCAAACTTATACTAAGCATGAACGTTTGTCTTTCCGAAATAGGGGAAGACGAAAAACAACAATAAGAATTTCAAAGAGGAGATGATAGAATACAAGTACGAGATTCAAAGGGATTAGAGAATTCGAAAGGGAGTTGCCAAGGCAGTTGTGGATTAAAATCTTATTTTGATAAATTCCTATTCGCATGTTCATATCAGAACAATTATGTACCTGACATGATATGCTCTGACCAGTCTAGAGGACAAGTATATTTGTCTAACAAGTTGAGTTAACTATATCTCAATCCACGTAAGATAGTGATACAAGGATCGAACCAAGCGCACTAGGGTTGATCAGACCATAATGCACCAATTCTGATTTAGATAATGTATTAGTATGGGCCCCCAATAATACATATGTCATGAACAAGCTCAATAAAAGAATAAGCTTGCAAAACTAGGCTATAATAGCAGTATAAGTCGAGGTAGTAAAAATATAAGTACGCTTGATTATGATGGAGGAGGTACAGGATAATCTAAGTTCACTAAGAAGATCGGTGTTGTGCCTCTACAGTTTTCATAATAACTCCTTGTCAAGGTCTCTAGTCGACCAAATGGGTGTATGGGCCTCTAAGTTCTACAGTCTTGGTAAACACTATCTTTTAATGCAAGTCTATAGTTGGTGTCATTCGTTTATACTTCATTAATGAGTCAACAGGACTATGTGTTACTAGGTTATGAGGCATGCTATCCAACTTACAATAATTTAACTAATAGTGTTATTAAATAATAGAGTGTATATACCTAGTACAAGTCACCTCCCTAACCTCTATCAAGCACGAGAGAAGATTAACGTTGAGAAGGGATCAAGCAAGATGCAACGCAAGCAATCAAATGAGAATGCAAAACAATCAAGGGAGGTGATTAAGTAAGTGGATGAGATCCTATATTCTAATCCTATGCGCAGGCTTGCTCGGTATAGTAACATAACCGAGACAATATGCTCTCGACCTACATGGGCCACTACAAAATATGTCACGCCCCAGTCCCAAAATACGTAGAACTAGGAACACGTAAGCATGTCAGCCGTATGTATATGGAAACTCCAATATATGGATACCATAATACACACGTACGCTGTAATATGAATATAAACTCACATGTGGTATAAATCTAGTGTCACAAGTCACATAAATACTAATCTCATCCACACAACAAGTCATAGAAAGAAATAACTAAACTAGAATAATGAGTCTGAATAATCCAAAACTAATAGTCAGGTGGAGACAAATCCACTATCAATGACTATATCAATACTAAAATGAGAGAGAAAGGTAAATCTCTAATAAGATGATGATATAAAGGTATCAGCGAAGTGATCCGTCGCTAGAGATAATTAAAGATGCTCCGAAGGTAAGACCTCCTCGGAAGAGATAAGTGGTAAGTCCTGATCCGTGCTCCTGCGAAAAGTCATGAACATCTACACCTGGAAAGGGACCAGGTCCTTAGAGGGACGTAACAAGATACATAGAAGTATGCCAATTTGAATATAGTAAACATGCATAATGTTTGAAAATATATAAGTATGCTGTACAAGATAATCTATATGAATGCAAATGAGGATAACTTTTTGACGTATGGGTAAGGGTAGGCTACTCGATCTAAGCCTCACAACTCACATACCTGTCTAGAACATCATCAGCCGACATACCGCGGGGATAGCGACCCTCGTGACACCATCAATCGACATACTGTGGGTGTAGAGACCATCGGACACGACTACCATAGTGCATGCTAGTTACTACGGTTCACCAGAGTGGTTAAAGCCTATACGCCTACTGATTGTCCTCCATGATACTAAGTGTCAAGTGTGTGTCAACATATCTAATATATAGTAGTGAGTGAAAGAAACTACACATGCAATAAATATACAGAAATGCAATGAATATACAGAAATATAATAAGCATGCAAAGTACTGTAAATAATTTGGCAAGGTATCTTCCCTGGTAAGAAAGCTGCAAAGTGTAACGTCCAGGAGTCAAGCACACAGGATCAGAAACTACGGTCTCAGGATAAACGTCTCCGGATGCTCAAATAAATATCACCAACGTTCCCAAAATAAGCGAGATAGCTAGAAAAGACCATCCTTTCGTCCAATTTGGACACAGGGGCAAAACGGTAATTTCGGGTTAAAGTGGGCTCCACATGTAGGCCCACTTACACCGAAAAGCATGTCAGGAGTAAAAGTCTCTAAATGGAATAAATTATAGGTCAAACCAATTCTAAACGTCAATACGAACTCAACGGTACGTCCAATTTTGGATTCCGGTGAGTCGTACACAAATTCGTCCAAAAAGTCAACCGAGGGGCCCGCCAATAGGCGACTTGGTCAACTATCTCAGAATCGCGTGAAACTTGGGTCACAGGACCAGTGCGATACCATGAGTCCAATGGCACAAGTTTCGTCGTGTTCTGACGAGCGTACACTAAATGATACGGTATTTTGCAAAAGTTGTGATACGGGAACTTTTTGCGGATACGGGGTAATTCCGACGCGCACACGCGTTCAAATTAGTTTTTGTGAAAGTTCACATGTCTGGGTATACCGTGCACATCTTTCGGTACACTTGGTGCACGACGGAGCGGTCCAGTTTGGCGGAGCGCGCTCCGTATCACAAGTTTTTGTGTTTCAAAAAATAAATTTTTATGGGTTTTCATCCTTATTTAATTATGCATACAACATTAAATAAGATAATATAATTGAGAGAAAATAATCTAGGTTAGGTGGTCTTCGTATAGTAAGAACAAAAACTAAATTCGGATCTCTGTGGTGGGAGATACGAGTCCGTAAACAGGGGTGGTTGCAACAGATTTTCTGAGATTAAATATTATGGTTTTTTCTTGACTTGGCGTCGATTTTTACCTAGGTTTGTGCGCTGTTCGAAGGAAACTAAATTACGGGTTTGGAAGAGGGATATGTGAGGATCATACCGGCGAAGACGAATTAGAATTTGGTTGAGCGAGGAGGCGGGAATCAGCGCGATAACAGGGGTATGCTGCTGCGACTTCCTGCTATCACAATGCTCGCGCGGGGGGCCGTGGCGGTCGCCGGCGATGGCAGTGCGGCGGCGGCCTGCGGTCGGCGGTGGTCGCAGGGTTGGGGGGATTAGGTTTAGGGTTAGGGTTTGGGAAGAAGGTATATATATATATATATATATATATATATATATATATATATATATATATATATATATATATAGAGAGAGAGAGAGAGAGAGAGAGAGAGAGAGAGGGCGGGGATTTAGCACAGCGAGGGGGGGGGGGGAGATCGGGTCTGGGCCGCGGGTGGGTAGGAGTAGCGGGGGAAAGGGGGTTTTATCTTTTGGTTTTTTTTCTATTATATATCCTTTCTTTCTATTTCTTTTCCTTTTCTTTTTTTCTTTTCCTTTTTCTGTTCTTTTTTTCTATTTCTTATTCTATTTACACTAATAATAATAATAATATCATTATTATTATTATTATTAACTATTATTTATTATGATTATTATTACGAATATATATTACGATTATTATTACACTATTTATTTATTTATTAACGCATATATTTGAGGTATATAAAATACATCCGTACCCAAAATAAATTCTACAAAATTCTATCACCCTTCTACAATTATTCCTAAAATAAAAATAATAGATTTGTACAACAATTTTAAATGAATAATTATCTAGGTACTTAAATTGCTATATATATATTATCCAAATAACTGCATAATAATATAAATAAATTAAATAACTAATTTGTTAAATAATATTAAAAATATGGGGTTTTAAAAATAAACAATGGTTTGACCCTAGGATTTGGGGCAAGCATCGTGCAACAAAATTGTACGATGAATCGTGTGCTTGGACTTGTATCTATGACTTTGTGAGCTGACCTAGTAATTAGGTAGACGACCCTGTGCCAAGTGAAAGAACCTGTGTGACCGACTTTAGCATATTGTTTGAACAAGCCATAGAACTGGGGTAGCAAAACTTAGACTTAGACTGTGAACGGTAACGTGTGCTATATTTGACCCGAGCGGATGGACGCTAGTCGGGTAGACCGAATAGATCGTGCTTAATGGTAGTGCAATACTTGATTTGAGTTGGAATGGGAATGACTTAGAATTTGATTGACCATGTCGAAAATATCCTAATGATTTATAAACGAGAACCCTTGAGATTTTCGCAAGTAGCTTGTCCGATTTCACTATCTCTAAGTTTGGTTGAGTGTATATGTTTGAGGGACGCCTTGAACGTGTTCACTATCCAAGATTCAATGATATGTGAAACTCGAGTGCTAAGACTTCGCTATCGCTAAGTTGTGACATGCATATGTTTGAAGGATGCTTTGAATATATGCATGATCCAGACTCGCGATATGTTGATCTCGAATGCTAGTGCAAGTGAATATCCACATGGACAAGTACAATAACTTGTATAAGTTTGCCTCAGTCTTAGATCATTATTAAAGATGGATTGTAACGTACCTCGCGTCAAGCGATATATGTTTCGTACTAAAGCACAATGAGACCGACCCATCATACACGCGACACAGTATAAGGAACGAATAAGAGATTGTGTTCGAACGGATCTAGTGGTATCGATTGCTACGCTTGGGATAGATTCGATAGTACGGTAGAATGGCTTGCTCTCAGGAAGTCTCGAGGACGAGATTTTTTCTGAGTGGTGTATAATGTAACGACCCGTTCCGCTCAAGCAGACTGCTGATTCAAACGGTAAAAGTGCTATGACCTGAACTGCTTTGCTCAGCAAGAATACTTGTTTGAGGTAAAAGGATTTTCAGACTTGACCCTTCAGGAGTTCCGGCTTAGGCTTTCAGAGGCTCGCTAGGAGTATCGCTCGACCAAGGCAAAATATCACTAAGGTGGGTGGCTACGATAAACTTGTCTTTACTTAGCCAGTACACTTAAAATATGAACAATACATGTTAGTCGCTAGGTGAATCACCCCTGCATGCTAATAAAGAATACAACGCACCTAGTTAAGAGAATAATCTCAACTTGTATTGCTTGTGTTAGAACATGGAAATGAAATATTGCTTATAATCGGACCCTCGTATGCTCCATTTGCCTTGTGCAACTAGATCCCACCATACCTCGAGTAGAACGATATATATGTACTCTTCGAAGTGCACTGCTTTACTTGTTACACTGCACGACCCTAGATTATGTCGCTCGGTGTGTCCCCGTACAGTTTCACTCATCGGTTCACCCTTAGACCCGTGCAAACGTAAATGCTTATGTTCAATAAAAATACATGCTTGTCTGCTTATATGTTAACTTGGACTCGTTGTCTCGATATAATGCTTGTCACATAATTCATGCTACGACCGTATAACACTGCCTTGTATTGCATTCATCTAAGTTCCCCGGAAGACTATCAAAAGTCATTCCATGCAAATATGAACTTGAAAGTATTTGGGAGCGTTAGGTTGCCAAGGCAGTTCCTGAACCAGGGAATTTGTACCAAGTTAATAATCCAAAAATCATAGCTCGTGGAGCAATACTCGTCCCACACTCAATTAACTGGCTTGGGAATCAATATACAATTGTGAATAATCATGCCTTGAACTTGTATCTGATATATTCGGTCTTGAACTTGATCCTGTGCCTGACCAAACCCGAAATATTAGAGACTTGCTTGTCGCGGACAACTTGTGCACAAGGTTTTCTGTTTAGGTTCCTGCGGACGGTCTACCGCGGCCGATCCGATCCGGACGGAACCTCCTGATAGTCGCTTGCTAGTGGGCGGCATATAGTGAACGCCCCCCTTGGCATCGCGTCATACTCCGTACCACGTCGCACTCCATACCATTCCGGGCGAAGGTGGCGCTGACAATTACCTCACGCACCTAATATTGCCCCGACTATAACTCATCCTTTATGGCTATGCCAGCGACTTCTGTTCATATAGATAAGTCATCCTCGCTTAGCGGCAATCCGCGTGTGAGTTATTGCATTGTATCCAAATAACTGATACACTTGAACATCCTCTGCAACACTTCTGGATAAAATGTATGCTCGTGCACCCAAAATAGAATCTCGCCCACAAAACTTGTGCTTCCATATGCTATTGCTTCTTGATTCATTATATATGCTGCTTTTGCTTGTTTTAACTTGGTTTGCCTTTGACAGGAAAGGACAAATGGTAAGTCTCGCTGTGTTCCTTATATCGTATGGCGTACTGCCATACAAGTTAGGCTATTTATCATTGCTATGAAACTGATCCTAAGGCAAGATTAGAAAGATAACCTAATAGATGATGCACGGAACTTATATAACGTGTTTGGATTTGTCGAGCGGGCGAGTAGCCTCCCCACCAGTGCATTCATGTACTGATAATCCACCAGATTGCTTGTAGGGTACGGAAGAACCTCGTTCGGTGCAGATGCCTCCTTTGTGCGTGCTAAGGCATCGAGTTCACTGTAGAGCCTTGGAGTATTGCGTCCGAAACTAAAGTACATATACAGGACATAATGTTAGATCATCCCCTATGTATTATTTCATAAATGTAGCCACTTGGCACGCTTTTACTGTTCAGAGAGAGGCTTGAGCGAATTATAATCTTGTTCTAGCGCCACCTGTAACACTTTTTCAATATCAATAAATAGTTTGCTTTACTTCAATACTTGTGTTGTTCAATGCTTCCGCTATTGATGACTCGGTGAACTTGTTACCAATCGCCTATGCGTTTATTATACCGCTGCACTCGGACAATTGTACGACTCTGTGGCTTAGACCTCTTACCGCATATTCAGACCTTGGCCTTGCATGGGCGCAGCTCACGCTCGTGCTGAATCACGCCCAGATGGTTCAAGCGATCGTCCCGTGGAAGCGCTGGCACGGTGATTTTTGCCTAGCGAGGATGGCCGATTAGCCTACGAAAGATCGGGGCGTGACAAATACTAGCAGCTCCGACATTATGGTTCCGCTTTATACTAATAGACAACAATACCCCACTAGATCCCGTAGGACCGGAACATCAGGGTGCTCTCACAATCTTCTTCGGACCGACCGATTCTTAGTGCCCAAAAAATTATTCGAGAGACTATTACCTTGTGCACAAGTTGTCTGAGACCAATGCATGCCAAGAAACATCTATCAGATAAAAACTATTATGGTGCACAGTACATGAACAAGCATATCTCTATCTCTTATCTAATAGTCGCACCCCCAGATCCCGTAGGACCGGAACATCAGGGTGGGCTACTAGTTTCTTTCTTATCAAGACAAGCCATTAACTCTTTGTAACAATATAAGCATACATTCAATCTAGCTTTTGTAACATATAACAAGAAAACATGTAATCAATCTCTAGCTAACAAGCATGACGATATTTTTCTTTTATCTTTTAAACAAGCATGTAGTTATACTCTTGTTTATAATACGATACAAGGACATGTTCAAGCATTCATATTATTCTTCTTATTAGCATGGCAAGGGTTAGTTCGATAGTGGTGTCCGTGTAACTTAACATACAGTATTCTAGCTTGACTTAGCATGGTAATGGTTCTATCTTTTTTAGACAAGCATACAAGTTCTCTAGTTAAGCATGCAGGTTCTCATTCTATCATTCTCATGTGAATATTAACTACTTAGAAAATAAGCATACAAAAAATCAGATTCATTATTAAGTTGTGCAAGAATCAGAGAATAAAGTTTAGCCCAGTCAACATGCTCAATCATCTTGTTCTTCGATCGGAGAACTCTTCGAGAAGGCTTTCGCTCAAGCCAACAAAGCGATATCACTTGTACAGTGCCAACGCAGAGCGGGGCACTACATACTTACCCACCCAGAAGAAGTTTTATCCTCGAAACTTAAGGAGAAACTTATAAAATCCAAAGCAGCGATAGTCCTCATCCCTTACCATCCTTAATCGAAAACTATAGCAATCAAGAACTCAATAAAACTCTAGCCATCAAAATCATAAATCACATCTCTAAGCAATAAAATATTCCAAAAAACTTTTGCCGGCACCTTTGAGAATATTTACGGATTCATTGGATGGAATGCTCATTGCGGCAACGATATCAAGTGACAAGGAACATCTTGAGTTGAAGCGAAGTAGCGAAATGGCCCTAGGGTCGAGTTACTCTGATACCATTATGTCACGCCCCAATTCCCGCAATGGGCCGATCATCCTCGCATAGCACCTTACGGAACTGATCGTCCTCGCTTGGGCATGATGCCAAGCAAGCCTGAGTTGCGCTTGCACAAGGCCAAAACTTTGAACAAGGGCAAGTAAACTATTCAAGACGGAAGCAGCGACACATTATTGCCGAAAAGTAAAGAACATAATTGTCACGACCCGCACCCGGAAAATCGGGCATGAGTCGTGGGTACGTCCAGCCTACGCCGCAGAATCGGCGGTAGAACGCTGTCTAGGTCAACTAACTAAATAATAATCTCACACAAAAATCGGCCATGACCTCTCCAAAAGAAGGGCAACCACACAAACAATATATATAAATCTGCCAAAATCTCAACTCCAAATGGAGGAGCAATATCTCAATGATAAACAAGTACTCAATCACGAATCTAAGCATGATAAGATAACACAGAGATCTAACAACTATAAAGTCTAACCAACAACAACTACTACAACAACCACAACATCAAATAATAATACAACAATATCCAAAATAATATACAAACAAGGTCTCAATCTAAAACCGGAGACAAATCCGGTGCTAAAAGCTAATAAAAACAACAACAAAGTCCTAGTGATCCCGGCTACCAACCCGGAAATCACTCCTAAACTAGAGGGTCCCTGTCTGCACCATCGACAGGCTCAGGTCCATAAAACGTCGGACACCAATCCTCCGGATACTCTGAAAAATATGTCCAGTCAGGACTGGAGCAAGTACATCTCTAACAGCAGTTCCATTTAAATGATAAAAACTATAAAACAGTTATAGCAAGTAGCAAGAAGAATGAAGCAAGTATGAAACAAGGAAATATGTATAACTGGTGCATAAAGGTAAAGATGCATGGATATCAGAGCAAGATAGTAATAACTGCAAGATACAAGAAATCTACACTAAGAGTAAGTATGTGCACATGAACGTGTAGTGAGTCCAGCATGAAAAACATGTAGTGAGTCAAGTCCAGAAACATGTAAGTGAGACCAGCAAGAAATGCAAGTGAGTCCAGACTATAAAGAATGAAATCGGTGTCTTTGAAATACTTGTTTCGACATGTAAACGGCTAGGGGTAAGTACGGCTCACCGCGCACTGGGTGCGCGGCTGCTATCATTCCAGATTAGACCAGAGGGAGTGATTCCTGATGATGCCAGATAGGAATGTTTACATGTCTACTCGAGTATTTTCCTGTCCCGACTAATACAAGTGGATCCAAGACCCGACACGCAAATCAAGATGAGTCCAGCCTGAACATGAATGATGCCTGTAGTGATGCCTGTAGGTGATGCCAGTAGTGATTCCAGAATAGAGGCCAGAAATATGAAATGTACGTGTCGCAAGTAAATAAATCCATAAATACCAGTCAGTGTCCCGTGTTGTGCCAGAATAATCAGATGATACTATACTAGAAGCTGAATCATAATAATCATCAGATAATGAAAACTATCAGAGAATGTACTCGCCTGACGTCCTGAGCAACTGGCGATCCGAACCGGTGTCGCAAGGACCTAATGCGAAAAGTAAGGTTAAACAGGGTTCTAAAGAGTTAAACAAATATAAAATAACTAAAAATAGGCTTCTAGGGTCGTTCTAGGTCAAACGGGTCAAACCGGTGAAATCTGGGTCAAAAAGTCAACTATGGGTCCAAAAAGTCAACTCTAGGTCAAAACTAGGTCAAAAGTTGACTTTGGCGGTCAACCGAGTCAACTACGGTCAAGTCTGGGTCAAACTAGGGTGCTCCTGAAATTCTAGGTCAAACCGAGCTCATTAAGCTAGAAAACTCACAAACTCGCCTCCTTGAGATACCGGGATACCCTCGGTATCCGATACCTCAACCTAGGCTACGCACCCCGCCTATACCCTCTAAAACCTATGCTAGCACGCATAAATATATACACATAAGCATATAAAAATCACTCCAATATTATTCCTAGGCTATTGCTCAAAAACCCCGCTCGAAACCCAATACCTTGGTTATCTTAAGGTATTGAAATACCTCGGTAGCTCAAGGTATTGAGGTTTCGCTCTAAAACCCCTCTAACTAGCTATCTAGCTACTAATTATGCACCTAGTTATTAATCTAGGCTAGGTAGTAGAGATATCTACCATATTTATATATATCTAAGTATGTATATACCTATATATATATATATATATATATATCCACACACATATACACAAATACCCTTTACCTTACCCAACTCTTAAAAATATATATATACCTATCAAGATATCTATAGATATATATATATATAAGTATAGGTATATAGATATCTATCTCTTAGGTAGATATATCTAAGTATCTAGCTATCTACCTATCTATAATCTATAAATCTAACTATCTACCTATTATCTAGGTAACTATCTAACTATCTAATCTATCTAATAACTTATCTAACTAACTATCAATGCATCTATCTATCTACCTATCTAACTATATGTATTTATATCTATACATAAAGATATAAATATATATCTAATACCTATCTAGATATCTATATATCTATATATCTAAGTATCTATCTATCTAAATACCTAGCTATCTAACTATCTATTTATCTTATCTACCTATTTATCTATCTAACTTACTATCTATCTATCTATCTATCTATCTATCTATCTATATATCTATCTATCAACATATATATATCTCTCTCTCTCTCACACTAGCTAGCTGCTACCTGGAGCTGCTGGAGCTTGCCTGGGTTTGCAATTGCTGCTGCTGCTGCTGCATATACAGCTACTGCTGCTGCTGCGCTTCGTATTGCTGCTGCTACTGCTCTTGGCTGCTGCTGCTGCCCCTTGCTACTGCTGCTGTTGGGGGCAGCAGCTGCTGCTGCTACTGTGCAGTCTGGAACCCCCCCTTCCTCACACACACTACTATAAACACTTACATATATCACTCTATATATATATATATATACACATACATCTACACTCATATATTTATATACATATACAACTAGATATATCTATATATATATACACTTATATATAATCTAACACACTAACTAACACACACACCTACACACTCACAAACACACTAAAACACACACTCACACACAATATATACATAGCTATATGCATATATATAAATACCTATATTAATATATATAAGCACACATAAAAATATATATATACACCTCAATACACACACACTCTAAGATATATATATACACACACATTCAAATATATATACATATACACACAAGCACACTTACACATATACATATATATATACATAGACATGTACACATACAAGTACATAAATATAAATACACACATATATATAAGTATATATATACATAAACACACATACAAATATATATAAATATATATATATATAGACACACATAAATACAAACACAACCACGCACACAACACTCAAACCACACGCCCTACTCACGCCCAACGACCCCGACACTCACCAATACCCAAAAATATATAAAGTATAACTCGAAAACTCTAGCACACACTCCCCGATACTAACCCAACGTGCGCATAAGCCCGAAACGAGGAAACCAAGTCGAAATGGCCGTTCGGTCATTTCGACGAACACGTGGTGCGCGGCTCGAAAAACCTCCTTAAACGCACACCAAACGAACTCAGAATCGGCCCAAAATTTATCCACGAGCTCTACACGATGTCTAGATCCTAGAAAATGTGCTCCCGCATCGATTCTAGGCCCGTGGCGGAAACGCACACGTACTTAGAATCGACGACGACGAAAAGCCCCAATTTTGCCCGAAACGCCCGTTTCTCCGCGACGCGGCTTCCCGTGTTCGAACGGAGACACGCACTCACCCTCTAGACACCCGACAACGTCTACCTAGGTCCATCTAACCTAGGGCATCATCCAAAATTGGGCCAAATTCGGATTTCACCCAAAATTGACACAAAACCTAGTGTTAAAGTCTCCAAACACTACCCAACTAGTTCCAACTTCCTCCCACGGGTAGCCTAAGGGTCTAGCAAGATTCTAAAATATTAATTACACTATATAAAAATAATTACTAGGGAAAAATTAGGGTTTACCTCTTGGGAGTTGGAATCCCAAGCCAAAGTCTCAAAAATGTACCAAATCCTCCAATCCAAGCTTCCAAGCCTCAAATCCAAGCTCCAACACCAAATCTAGGCTCTACCCACCTAGGTTGGGGAAGAATGTAGGGTTAGGGTTAGCTTAAGGAAGAAGGAATGAAAGAAAGAAAGAAGAAAAGTGAAGAGAAGCTTACTTGGAAGAAGAAGGAAGAAGAAAGGAGAAGTGGAGAAGAAGAAATGAAGAAGAAGAAGAAGAAGAAGAAGAAGTGGAATGATAAAGAGGGAGAGGGCTGCTGGTTTCCACGGTTGGGAGGGGTAGGTAGGGGCCGGCCACTTATAAAAATGGGTTCACACAAGTTTCCAAGTTCCCAAAACGCCCCTACTCACTCGGTTTTGGGTTCCGGGTTCCAAATGCGCTCAAACTAGCTCCAAATCTCTCCAACTAACCTCCTAAAAATAAAATAATAAATCTAAGCCCCAAAATAATTCTCACAAGGGTGTGGGCTGGGTCGGACATGGGTCCACTAGGGTCTGACATGGGTCCAGGCTAGCCAAAATCCTAAAACAATCAAAATAAAAAAAATAAAAAATAATGCAATCACTAATTAAATATAAATATAATTAATTATAAATAATACATAATTTACCCAAATTAAAATTAAAAAAATACCCGGCTCTGGAAATGGGGTGGTGACAAGCCTATCCTCCTTAGAAAATTTCGTCCTCGAAATTTAAATTCAATCACACTCTCTCTAGGTCAAACCCCCAACAATCACAGTCAAGAAATTCTACCTAAATAATATACAAGATCAGGGTCCTACTGGTCGTGTTATTACAGTCTCAATCGGGGTCACTACACTATCTACCATAGCACAAAGAAAATCTAACAGGTACTAATGAAGCACACCACAGGAATGGAAAAGGACAGGAAGAAGAAACAAGAGACAGACCTGCTAACCCGACATCCGTAGCATCGGCCTCCTCGACCGTCAACGCATAAGCCCTGCCCTGCTGGGGTGTATCCCTCTGCTGGTGCGGGGCATGATGCTGTGCCACAAATGGCCTAGCTCCAACTCTCTGATCCTGTGCTCCACCCAATGGAGGTGCAGTGGGGCAATCTCGCATCTGGTGAGCAGCGGATCCACAGAACAAACACACCTTCAGCCTCCTCCTACAAATATTCCAAGTGTGTCCTGCCTTCCTGCAGTAGGCACAAGTGGGCACCCTCTGATCCTGACCTTGCTGCGCTGCCTTCTGCACATAGGGACGCTTAGCTGGTCCCTCACTACCACTGGCACTGCCTGAATCATCCCTGCCTCTCTTGCACTTGAGCTCCAAGTCATCCTCTGCTCTCTGAGCATCTCCTACTATCTGCTCAAAAGTCGCCTCGCGGTTGCTCCTGGTCAAAGACTTGACCGCCATAACCAAGCCCTTGCGAAACTTCCTCGCCTTAGCTGCCTCACTCAAGCCATCCACAAATCTGCCCAGACGGCAGAACTCCGCTGCGTACTCGTCCACCGTCATGCTCCCTTGGACGAGTGCCTCAAACTGGCTCTCCAAAGCACTGAGCCCACATCTGGGAAAAACTTCTCCTTAAAAAGCCTCTTGAAAGCCTCCCAAGTAAGTCCTGGCGCTGCAATCCTCGTATCAGTGCGATACCACGTCAAAGCGAGGTCGAACATCTGACTGCCCGCTGCCTCTATCTGCATGCTGTCTGGAATCTGCGCCAGCCTGAAGATCCCCTCAATCTGCTCTATCCAGTCATCCGCGTACAGGATACCTTCTGTACCACGGAACTCCTTGGGCCGCATCCTCTGGAAGTCAATAATACTGCCTGGCCTCGGATGCTGAATCTGATCTGCCTGTGGCTGATTCTGTGCCACCCTATCCATTGCTGTCATGGCCACCTGGTGGGCGTTCTCAATGCCCAGCCTCATCACATCCACCTGACGGTGCTGCGCGTCCATCATCTCCCTGAAGAACGCAAACAACTGCGCGGCATCTATTGGAGCAGGAAGTGGTAGAGGAACCACCGGAACGACTGGGGTAGTCCTCGGATCGACAGGTGAAGGAGGATCCCCGAAAGAAACAGATGCTCCCTCAACCGCAGGAGTAGTGAGTGGAGCGGTAGCAGCTGCCTGAATATGAGCTGGACGAGAGGTAGCAGACCTCTCAGTGGCAACTGCTGGAATGGTATGACGAGATCGTGTCTTCGGAGGCATCCTGAACACAGATCAAAAAAAGTCAATACGATGCAAGATACGATATCATCAAAGGACAGTAATATTTTAAAAGAAACAATTTCAGAATAATTAGATTGGAATTGTTCCTAGTCGTGATTGAGTACACTCTCATCCTAGATCCTAGATCCTAGATCCTATAGCAGGCTCGTAGCAGTACAACTAAGTTGTTGTACCACCACGACATCGCACTAATTGCGAATCGAGACCTGCATGGGGCCGCCACCAAAAATGGGTCACGACCCGCACCCGGAAAATCGGGCATGAGTCGTGGGTACGTCCAGCCTACGTCGCAGAATCGGCGGTAGAACGCTGTCTAGGTCAACTAACTAAATAATAATCTCACACAAAAATCGGCCATGACCTCTCCAAAAGAAGGGCAACCACACAAACAATATATATAAATCTGCCAAAATCTCAACTCCAAATGGAGGAGCAATATCTCAATGATAAACAAGTACTCAATCACGAATCTAAGCATGATAAGATAACACAGAGATCTAACAACTATAAAGTCTAACCAACAACAACTACTACAACAACCACAACATCAAATAATAATACAACAATATCCAAAATAATATACAAACAAGGTCTCAATCTAAAACCGGAGACAAATCCGGTGCTAAAAGCTAGTAAAAACAACAACAAAGTCCTAGTGATCCCGGCTACCAACCCGGAAATCACTCCTAAACTAGAGGGTCCCTGTCTGCACCATCGACAGGCTCAGGTCCATAAAACGTCGGACACCAATCCTCTGGATACTCTGAAAAATATGTCCAGTCAGGACTGGAGCAAGTACATCTCTAACAGCAGTTCCATTTAAATGATAAAAACTATAAAACAGTTATAGCAAGTAGCAAGAAGAATGAAGCAAGTATAAAACAAGGAAATATGTATAACTGGTGCATAAAGGTAAAGATGCATGGATATCAGAGCAAGATAGTAATAACTACAAGATACAAGAAATCTGCACTAAGAGTAAGTCTGTGCACATGAACGTGTAGTGAGTCCAGCATGAAAAACATGTAGTGAGTCAAGTCCAGAAATATGTAAGTGAGACCAGCAAGAAATGCAAGTGAGTCCAGACAATAAAGAATGAACTCGGTGTCTTTGAAATACTTGTTTCGACATGTAAACGGCTAGGGGTAAGTATGGCTCACCGCGCACTGGGTGCGCGGCTGCTATCATTCCAGATTAGACCAGAGGGAGTGATTCCTGATGATGCCAGATAGGAATGTTTACATGTCTACTCGAGTATTTTCCCGCCCCGACTAATACAAGTGGATCCAAGACCCGACACGCAAATCAAGATGAGTCCAGCCTGAACATGAATGATGCCTGTAGTGATGCCTGTAGGTGATGCCAGTAGTGATTCCAGAATAGAGGCCAGAAATATGAAATGTACGTGTCGCAAGTAAATGAATCCAGAAATACCAGTCAGTGTCCCGTGTTGTGCCAGAATAATCAGATGATACTATACTAGAAGCTGAATCATAATAATCATCAGATAATAAAAACTATCAGAGAATGTACTCGCCTGACGTCCTGAGCAACTGGCGATCCGAACCGGTGTCGCAAGGACCTAATGCGAAAAGTAAGGTTAAACAGGGTTCTAAAGAGTTAAACAGATATAAAATAACTAAAAATAAGCTTCTAGGGTCGTTCTAGGTCAAACGGGTCAAACCGGTGAAATCTGGGTCAAAAAGTCAACTATGGGTCCAAAAAGTCAACTCTAGGTCAAAACTAGGTCAAAAGTTGACTTTGGCGGTCAACCGAGTCAACTACGGTCAAGTCTGGGTCAAACTAGGGTGCTCCTGAAATTCTAGGTCAAACCGAGCTCATTAAGCTAGAAAACTCACAAACTCGCCCCTTGAGATACCGGGATACCCTCGGTATCCGATACCTCAACCTAGGCTACGCACCCCGCCTATACCCTCTAAAACCTATGCTAGCACGCGTAAATATATACACATAAGCATATAAAAATTACTCCAATATTATTTCTAGGCTATTGCTCAAAAACCCCGCTCGAAACCCAATAGCTTGGTTATCTTAAGGTATTGAAATACCTCGGTAGCTCAAGGTATTGAGGTTTCGCTCTAAACCCCTCTAACTAGCTATCTAGCTACTAATTATGCACCTAGTTATTAATCTAGGCTAGGTAGTAGAGATATCTACCATATTTATATATATCTAAGTATGTATATACCTATATATATATATATCCACACACATATACACAAATACCCTTTCCCTTACCCAACTCTTAAAAATATATATATACCTATCAAGATATCTATAGATATATATATATAAGTATAGGTATATAGATATCTATCTCTTAGGTAGATATATCTAAGTATCTAGCTATCTACCTATCTATAATCTATAAATCTAACTATCTACCTATTATCTAGGTAACTATCTAACTATCTAATCTATCTAATAACTTATCTAACTAACTATCAATGCATCTATCTAACTACCTATCTAACTATATGTATTTATATCTATACATAAAGATATAAATATATATCTAATACCTATCTAGATATCTATATATCTATCTATCTAAGTATCTATCTATCTAAATACCTAGCTATCTAACTATCTATTTATCTTATCTACCTATTTATCTATCTAACTTACTATCTATCTATCTATCTATATATCTATCTATCAACATATATATATCTCTCTCTCTCTCTCACACTAGCTAGCTGCTACCTGGAGCTGCTGGAGCTTGCCTGGGTTTGCAATTGCTGCTGCTGCTGCTGCATATACTGCTACTGCTGCTGCTGCGCTTCGCATTGCTGCTGCTACTGCTCTTGGCTGCTGCTGCTGCCCCTTGCTACTGCTGCTGTTGGGGGCAGCAGCTGCTGCTGCTACTGTGCAGTCTGGAACCCCCCCTTCCTCACACACACTACTATAAACACTTACATATATCACTCTCTATATATATATATATACATACATCTACACTCATATATTTATATACATATACAACTAGATATATCTATATATATATACACTTATATATAATCTAACACACTAACTAACACACACACCTACACACTCACAAACACACTAATACACACACTCACACACAATATATACATAGCTATATACATATATATAAATACCTATATTAATATATATAAGCACACATAAAAATATATATATACACCTCAATACACACACACTCTAAGATATATATATACACACACATTCAAATATATATACATATACACACAAGCACACTTACACATATACATATATATATACATAGACATGTACACATACAAGTACATAAATATAAATACACACATATATATAAGTATATATATACATAAACACACATACAAATATATATAAATATATATATATATATATATAGACACACATAAATACAAACACAACCACGCACACAACACTCAAACCACACGCCCTACTCACGCCCAACGACCCCGGCACTCACCAATACCCAAAAATATATAAAGTATAACTCGAAAACTCTAGCACACACTCTCCGATACTAACGCAACGCGCGCACAAGCCAGAAACGAGGAAACCAAGTCGAAATGGCCGTTCGGTCACTTCGACGAACACGTGGTGCGCGGCTCGGAAAACCTCCTGAAACGCACACCAAACGAACTCGGAATCGGCCCAAAATTTACCCACGCGCTCTACACGATGTCTAGATCCTAGAAAATGTACTCCCACGTCGATTCTAGGCCCGTGGCGGAAACGCACACGCACTTAGAATCGGCGACGACAAAAAGCCCCAATTTCGCCCGAAACGCCCGTTTCTCCGTGACGCGGCTTTCCGTGTCCGAACGGAGACACGCACTCACCCTCTAGACACCCGAAAACGTCTACCTAGGTCCATCTAACCTAGGACATCACCCAAAATTGGGCCAAATTCGGATTTCACCCGAAATTGACACAAAACCTAGTGTTAAAGTCTCCAAACACTACCCAACTAGTTCCAACTTTCTCCCACGGGTAGCCTAAGGGTCTAGCAAGGTTTTAAAATATTAATTACACTATATAAAAATAATTACTAGGGGAAAAATTAGGGTTTACCTCTTGGGAGTTGGAATCCCGAGCCAAAGTCTCAAAAATGCTCCAAATCCTCCAATCCAAGCTTCCAAACCTCAAATCCAAGCTCCAACACCAAATCTTGGCTCTACCCACCTAGGTTGGGAATGAATGTAGGGTTAGGGTTAGCTTAAGGAAGAAGGAATGAAAGAAAAAAAGAAGAAAAGTGAAGAGAAGCTTACTTGGAAGAAGAAGGAAGAAGAAAGGAGAAGTGGAGAAGAAGAAATGAAGAAGAAGAAGAAGAAGAAGTGGAATGATAAAGAGGGAGAGGGCTGCTGGTTTCCACGGTTGGGAGGGGTAGGTAGGGGCCGGCCACTTATAAAAATGGGTTCACACAAGTTTCCAAGTTCCCAAAATGCCCCTACTCACTCGGTTTTGGGTTCCGGGTTCCAAATGCGCTCAAACTATCTCCAAATCTCTCCAACTAACCTCCTAAAAATAAAATAATAAATCTAAGCCCCAAAATAATTCTCACAAGGGTGTGGGCTGGGTCGGACATGGGTCCACTAGGGTCTGACATGGGTCCAGGCTAGCCAAAATCCTAAAACAATCAAAATAAAAATAATAAAAAATAATGCAATCACTAATTAAATATAAATACAATTAATTATAAATAATACACAATTAACCCAAATTAAAATAAAAAAAAATATCCGGCTCTGGAAATGGAGTGGTGACAATAATGGCATATAAAAATAAGATTTTTATTGATATTCAAGATGTGTTACAAGCGTCGTTTGGCCGAGATTATAATTCGCTCATGCTCTCTTTCTCTCAATTACAATGACATCGTTCCATACATTACATCCCTTTATACAAAAATAGCTTAAAATATCTCGATACGGCTAAAGGCATCAACTTCAGATTTCTGGGTCCTGGGGATGAGGCTCGGCTACCGCTTCTATGGACGATCTAGTACTAGCGAACTAGCAAACTGGTGGGGGTTAGCACTTTGGAAAAAGTACTGATGAGTATAAAATCAACGAACAGAAGCAACACTCCCTAAAACCAACACTAAGTAATAATGTGGCAAAATATTAAATTACTATTGATCTTGCTACTTTTTACCTAGGTTCATTTCATGCAGCACAGGATTTGAGTCAGATTACTTCTTTCGAAAATATAACTTTGAAAATAGTTTGTATATATGATACAATCAAGCATACAGTATGGACAATATTCCATCGTGCAGTGCGCAGCATGTATTGTGCACCAATATACTAACTCTGTAGGAGCACAAGTTATCTCTAGTGGACTGTTCATTTTAATTCAAGACAGTAGTAATAAATACATGCAGAACATAAAAGTCTTATGAGAAATTCGATAAGAAATATATACAATAACTTGTGATTACTTATATAGTGATCCTTACCCTCGGTCAGACGGTTATTCCTGCAATAGACATACAAGTTAGCAACAATTTGCATAAACATATGGGTTCTATTTTCTATTTGTCCCTGTATCAAACAGTTAGGTATGCAAGAAGGCTAGCCTAGCATGCTCCCTAACTACATGATGGTCCATGGGTTGCCCCATGATTAGCAGCGGTGACTCAAGGTTCAGCTCTGCACTAGTACGCACATATGTCAGCAACTGTGACTCACGGTTCAGCCCTTTACCAACACGCATGAATACTAGCAGCTGTGACATTATGGTTCCCCTCCGGACCGACCGATTTTTAGTGCCCCAAGAATGGTTTCAAGAGACTATTACCTTGTGCACAAGTTATACGAGACAAATGCATGACAAGCAACATCTATCAAATAAAAACTATTATGATACACAATACATGAACAAGCATATCTCTATCTCTTATCTAATAGCCGTACCCCATATATCCTATAGGACCGTAACATCAGGGTAGACTACTAGTCTTTTACTTATCAAGACAAGCCATTAACTCTTTATAACAATACAAGCATACATTCAATCTAGCTTTTGTAACATATAACAAGAAAACATGTAATCGATCTCTATCTAACAAGCATGACGATATTTTTTCTCTTATCTTTTAAACAAGCATGTAGTTCTACTCTTGTTTATCATACGATACAATAACATGTTCAAGCATTTATTTTACTCTTCTTATTATCACGACAAGGGTTCGTTCGATAGCGATGTCCGTGTAACTTAGCATACAATATTCTATCTTGACTTAGTATGGCAACGGTTCACATTCTATCTTGACTTAGTATGGCAATGGTTCTATCGCTTTTAGATAAGCATACAAGTTCTCTAGTTAAGCATGCAGGTTCTCGTTCTATCATTCTTATGTGAATATTAACTACTAGAAAACAAGCATACAAAAACTCATATTCATTATTAAGGCGTGCAAGAATCAGAGGATAAAGTTATGCCCACTCACCAAGCTCAATCGTCTTATGCTTTGATCGAAGAACTCTTCGAGAAGGCTTCTGCTCGAGCCAACAAAGCGATATCATTTATACATAGTGCCATCGCGGAGCGGGACACTACAGAGTAGACCAAGATTCAAATCTTCCCTCCGTCGGTTGGATGACTATTATAGCTATGGGTGAAGCTTAGGTATATATCAAAATAAAAGTTATGGTCAAGAGATTCTTTTCTAAGACTTGGTTTGGTAGGATGGATGGAAAAGTGAAAGAAAAAAGAGAATGGTATATTTTTCTTCCATATGAAAAAGAAAAAGAATTAATTACTATTACCCTCCCCCTCTCCATGTCCTAAGCCTAACTCCACTACCCCCAATTTTTTTAATTAATACTACCCCCACACATTCATAGTTTGTTAATGGTAATTATACACCCCCCCAATTTTTGCCTAATTGGGGGGTAACACTAATAAAAAGAAATTTTTTGACTTACCCTCCACTTTTTTTACCATATTTAAGGGTGTACCCCATAATATTTTCATAATATATATGTCCTTCCACTTTTGATGGAATCCTTCCAAAAGTAACGCTCAACCCTTTTGACCAAAAAAATTGGACAAAAATACCATCGTCTTCTCCCTCTTTCCTTTCAACCCCTCCCCCATCTCCCCACCGTGACCGCCGTCGTCGATACCCATCCCCCCTCCTCGCCACCGACCCTGCTCCCCCCTTCTCCCACAGCCCCTACTCCCTCCTCCCCGCCCCCTCTCTCCCTAGCAGTAGCAGCAACAACAACAACGGCGCACGAGCGGCGACATCGGCGGCTGCTGTTGTTGCTGTTGTTGGCTATGGAAAGCAGGGGCAAGGAGGGGGGAGGGAGGGCTGTGGCAAGGAAGAGGAAGAGCACGATCGGTGGCGGGGAAGGGGGGAGGGGGGTCGACGGCACCGGTCGCGGTGGGGGGATGGGGGGAGACGGTGAGAGAAAATAGAGAAGACGAGGGTATTTTTGTCCAAATTTTTTTTGGTCAAATGGTTTGACCGTTACTTTTGGACGGATTCCATCAAAAGTGGGGGGATATGTACATTATGGATACAATATGGGTGCACCCTTAAATTTGGTAAAAAAAGTGGGGGTAAGTCAAAAAATTTTCCAAATAAAATGGGGGGGGAGCTGATGATGCAAATAAGCTATTAACAATTGGGGGAGTAACAAAAAAATGTCCCAAAGAAAAATTATTTTCTTCCTTTATGTTTGGTAGGAAGAATGGAAAGAGAAGAGATTCACATTCTTTTGTTTGTTATGGAAAAAAATGCATGAAAAGAAAAAAATTATATGTTTTACCAATTTGATCTCCAACTAAAAATACTTATTTACCATTTGACTTCATAATTTTTTTAAATAATACAATTAATATGTGGTTATAATTGCTAATTAATGTAAGCCTCCAATTTTTCTTCAACTTTTTTTTTATTTATGGAGGGATTAAATTTCCTAGGTTAGGAGAGAAAAGTAATCCCTTAACTTTTCTTTCCTTCCACTTTTCTTTCAATACCAAACAAGAGAAAATAAATTATTTCTTCTACTTTTTCTCCTTCATTTTTCTTCCTCTCACTTTTCTCTCCTACCAAACTCACCTTAACACTGTGTTTGAGAACTTTTAGCGGAGGGAGATGTCATGCCCCAGTTCCAAATATATACGGAACTAGGCCACGTGGCATTGGCCAGCTGACATGTCACTAAGGGTTTACCCAATTTAATGGACCCAGAGTAACATGCTACGCTGTCCTAAAATACTACAAGTCTAATACAGGTAAATCTAATCCCATCCACAGAAATATCAGGAAATATGTGCTGAATATATAGATGCTGAGTCTGAAATGTCATACACAAATCAGATAAAGTCAGGTGGGAACAAACCCACTACAAAAGATAAGCAAAAGTGAAGTAGGATAAACTAGCACATCGTCCTCTAAATATATAGCTCCAACTCCAGATGTACTCAGGCAGACTCTGATGGCATCTCCTCTAACTCCTTCTCAGGGCATATCCAGTCTCCTGTCCAGGTCCAGGTACTGTGGGGTAGAGTGTCTCAACTAAACCTGGCAGGGAACCAGGTCCTCAGAGGGACGTAACAAGATACAGAAAAATAACATGCCATGTATGTAAATACTGAATAAATAAATACAGGTGCTAACCAGCTAAGTGAATACAATTTGAGACAACCTAGTACGTATGAGAAAGTGTGGCTAGACATATGCTGACGTAATTCACCAATCCGTAGTGACTGGCTAGTATATGCCTCATATGCCCCCGTTCAAGGGCACTATACAATTTTCCATCTACGATGAGTATGGTCACATGAATATATATATAACAACCGTATCACTCCGTCGAGTGCGGCCACAGGATAAAGAGGTGGGTGTCCCATACGTCTTTTAGTCGTTCTCCCCGCCCAATGTAACTAATGCCAAGTCGTAACCTTCCTGATTTTGTTCTAAGCCGTGATGCACGTCGTACGTACTGGTAGCTAATCAACTACGCAAACTTGCATCCCAAAATGAAGTACAACCTTGTTGCGTGTACCCGTGATAGTGTCTAAGAGGATATTAGGATACCCTCATAGTTGATGGTAAGTCTGTATAAACTAGTTAATTACACTACGTGTCAACGTATTTGTTGACGGTACCCGAGACAGTCTCAGATACATATTGTTATATGTAAATTTACTAAAATGAACATTCAACAGTTAATAATTTAAACAGTAAAAACTTGGCAAGGTATACTTGCCTACTCCCTGATTGTGTTGAAAAACCTGTGCTCACAGTCAATGTTTGAGGGTTCTTGTGACAGAGGGTCACTGACTGTGCTGGAGATAGTTTCTGTTAAAACAGACAGGGTTCGTGAATATCATGGTATAATAAAGAGGTATATATATAATATGTATATATATATATATATAGATATAGTATATATAGTAGTATAGTATTATCAGGGTGTATCCACTGATATATATAGTAATATAATATTATCAGGATGTATCCACTGATATATATAGTAAATAAATAAATAAAAAGACAGTGCAGAATGTAAATACATATATATGTATATATGTACTGTATTATCCAGTACGCTATTATATAGTATATATTATATATAGATATATATATATACATATATATATATATAATAAAAAGAAATACAGTGCAGGAATATAAATACGTACTGTATTACCCAGTACTATGTAGTATATATTATATATACATATATAGATACTATATATATATATATATATATATATATAGGTAATAAATGAAATGACAGTTGCGAAAAATGTAAATGTACATATATATATATATATGCTGTATTTATCCAGCAATTATCTATAATAGTAGCAGGGTATATCCACTGATTAGTAATATAATATTTTATTACATAATAAATTAAATATAACATATAAATAATATGTTATATTATATCTATATAATTATATATATATATTTATATGTATATAAAATAGAAATAAAATGCATATATATATACTTATAATTATTGAATAATATGTTATATATAACTACATATATATACATATATAATTATATATATATATATATGTATAGTATATAGATATATACATATATATTATGTTAATACATAATATACATATATAAGTATATGTATAGAATTTTAGATATATATATATATATATATATATATATAATAAATATACAATAATAATATATACAATATAATTATACTGTATAATAACAGTATATACATATATTATATAATATAATATATATATATATAAATATACATATATATACATATTTATATACATATATATACATATATATACATATAGGTATACATATAAGTATTTATATATATATACATATATATTAGGGTTAGGGGGTATACCTACTGACAGGGGGGTCCCACAGGTTGTCGACGGCGGGAGGACGGCGACGGAGGCGGCCGGAGGAGCAGCAACAGCAGCAGTAGCTGCTAGCAGCAGCAACAGCAGTAGCTGCTTGCGGGGGCTGCCGGCGGCGGAGCAGTGGCGGAGGCGGCGGTGCAGGGTGCGGGATCGACGGAGGGAGGAGTGGTGGTGAGGTTGGTGGTGGTGGCGGTGGTCCACGACGGCGGTGGCGGTGACTGGAGGTGGCAGGGAGTGGTGGTGGTGGTGTAGTCGAGGGTTGGGCCAGAGCACTGCGGAGGTGAGGGCGGCGGCTGGAGGTGTCGTGGGGCGGTGGGAGCAGGTCAGGTCGATGGAGGAGGTGGCGGTGAGGCGTTTGGTGGTGGTGGCGGTGGTTGACGACGGCCAGGGTGGCGGTGGTGGGCGGTCGGAGGTGGGGAGCTGCTGCTGTTGGGAGGGAGAAAGGGTTGCTGCGAGGGCTGCCGGAGGCGGAGGCGGCGTCGTGGGGCGGTGAGGGGGTGGTGGTTGGAGAGAGGGGGTCGGGGCGAGTCAGGTGGTGGGGTTGGTGGCGGTGCACGGTGGCCGGAGGCGGTGGGGGAAGTGGTTTGGGTGGTGGTGGCTGTGGGTGGTGGTGTTGGGAGTTTGGGGTTGCGGGGGCTGCCGGCGGCGGAGCAGGTGGCCGGAGGCGGTGGGGTTTGGCCGGAAGGGAGAGGGGGTCGGGGCGAGGGTCTGGCCGGAGTTGGGTGGCCGGAGGTGGCGGAGGGAGGTGGCTTTGGAGTTTGAAAGGGAGAGGTTTAGGGTTTATATAGGGGTTTAGCCCAATGGCATTTTTATAAATACTTGCAACTTTAAGGGCATTTGGGTAATTTTGGATTTTTAGGATATTTCAGCAGATTTTTCTGGATATTTAGGTGGGTCCCATGTCACCTATTCCCTATCCAATGAGGTTATGCCACCTCACATATATTTTTGCATAAAAACCCTTGAACTTTTCATAAATTGCACATAGGTCCCAAAGTTGGTATTTTGCGTAATTTCATAATTTGCCTGATATAAAATACTGATTTCTCGAAATACTGAGATCTACAGAAATGAGGAAAACAGCTGGAAAAATGTTTTGGGAAGTGTGGTGGTGATCCTGGGCAGAGTCAGGATCTGATTCTGAGTGATACAGATCCTCGTATTTATTAATTAATAAATACTGCGCACGGTGTTCACTATTTATTTAGGGCAGTTTAGGGTCATAATTTTTCTACGGTGTCAATACACTAATTGTAGTATATTCAGTGTAGAATATTATCGTATTTTTGTTTGGGCAAAACAGGTGCCTATTGGTCCTCAAATCTCTAGGGGTACAGAGATGGGTAAAGAGCAGAAAATTAAATAGGGAATAAATACGTACGTTTGTAATGATATTTGTGCGACTAAATCGAAGCACAAAACGAAGTATCTAGGAGTTGCACAAAATTCAGAAAAATAGTCTAACATGTCTAGGGCAGGTATGTGAACTTGGTTTAGGGTTAACAGCTAGTGTAATGCCCTAATTAATTGTGTAATGAACATGTGCACAATCAATAGAATATATAATAAATAATTTTTTTTAAAAAGGTGCTATAATTCTAATTAGTCAAAACTAATCCTATTTTAATGAAATCTGGTCGAGGGAGTTTACAATCTACCCTCCTTAGAATATTTCGTCCTCGAAATAAAAACAAACATATAATGAGAATGAAAGATTGATTTAGGACATAAAATGATTACTGAAGATTGAGTTTGAAATATTTGGACATACCCTGGTTTGGAAATAACTGGGGAAATCGCTGACGAATATCCTCTTCTCGTTCCCAGGTTGATTCACCTGATGTATGATGTCTCCATGCAACACGAACTAGAGGAATAGTCTGGCCTCGCAACACTTTCTCGCTTCGGTCCAGGATCTCTACAGGCTCCTCCTGGTACGATAAGCTTGGCCCGATGGTGATCTCTGAATAGTCCAGCATATGACTCGGGTCTGGAATGTACCTCCTTAGCTGAGATACATGGAAGACGTCATGTACTCTCCAATGTCTGAGGTAATGCTAACTTGTAAGCAACTTCTCTGATGCGTTCCAACACATCGAAGGGTCCGATGTACCTCGAGCTTAGTTTTCCTCTTCTTCCAAGTCTGATAGTTCCTCAGGTAGGTGAGTTCTTCAAAACACATGCCCTCCTATTTTACTCTATGTGTGCCCTTTATCCAAATTATATGGGTATCACCAGGTTTACAGCAGGTCGTACATTAATGGTAGTTCACGATGTTTAACTCAAGGTTAACATCTGTCTACCCTTCTCCTTCAATCTAATTGTCCTATTCCCGATACTGGCTATAGTAATCAGCTATTATTTTATTCATATGATTGAGCCTAGCAGTCAACGTCTAGCAATCTACCTATCTATTTTTGTCCTGATCCTTATCTAAGGGTGGAACATAATTTAGGTCGGATATTATAGGTCATCAGGTAACTAGGGTTAACTACTATGATTTGCTATCCTAGGTACTATCTATATCTATATGAGTAACCTGGTGGTCTAAAGACGCTTCTCTTCCCGTAGTCTAGTATAGCATTTGGACTAGCTTAACCAGTCCATGTCTAAGACAATGTTTGGTATTGGAAGTATCAAGAATCGCGTCCTCATTACTCTACTATACATGACTACTAGTATGCTTTAGTAATGTTGGTAACTGGAACAAGGCCTCATGTAAAAGTGGCTATTTGCATGGTTACGAAACTACTAGATATGATGACAGTATAGCTCTAGAATCAAATAATGCGGTTTGCAGGTAATAATGTAACTATAATGGTACCTGCACTGGTTTCTCCTTCAGGTTCTTTTGCAACTGCATCTAGTGCAAAGGCCTGCTCGTGCCTTTGTCTTCCGGTTTGTTGTCTAGCTAGGTAGTACTGTGTTCCCTGAGTGGCCAAGGGTGGTCCTCTCTGAAATCTTCCAGATGCTAGTAGATGCTGACCTCTAGTAGGAAGTTGCATTCTCTGGGCTGGTGCTGCTGGTCCTTGCCCGTTCTGGAGTGCTGTTTCTCGGTGTTGTGGGCAGTCTCTGGCCCTATGTTGATTGTCTCCACATATCAGGCATAGTCTATACTTTCTTCGGCATTTTTTGGCATAATGTCCTTTCCTGCCACAATAGTGACAAGTCGAAAGTTCCTTGTATTGATATGGCCCTGTCTTGTGTTGTGCCTGATTTCCCGGGTGACAGATTGGTCTCCCTGCTCCGGTCTGGTTTCTGGTTGATATGGTTGGATTTGAGCATCTTGCTTCTCGGCCAATGGCTTCTTGTATTCTTGCCTCTGAAAGAACTTCTTCGTAGAAAATCCTTGACTGTGCCGTAGTATACCCTTGGAGCTCGAGGGTAAGGCCGTGATAAAATTTTAGGGCCTTCTCTAGTTTGTTAGGTATTAGGATGGCACCGAATTGACTTAGTCGACTGAACTCTGCGTCATAGGCGTCGACTGTCATATTTCTTTGTTCCAAATGCAGGAACTGGGAGTACAGATCATCTCTGGCCGAGGCTGGAAAGTATTTTGCATTGAAGTATTCCAGAAATTGTTCCCAAGTATGGTTCTTGCCGATGCTGCGCTCGATGGAGTTCCACCAGTGATGGGCATTACTTTTTAGTTGGGCCCTCACTGCAGTCATCCATAGGTCGGGGTGAAGCTGTGAACCTTCTAGCAGCATTTTCGTGTTGGAGATCCAGTCTGAGATCTCTTCCGGAGTTTCGCTGCCCTTAAAGGTTCTTGGGCTCATTCGGCGAAAACCTTGGACAGTGCCAGCTGGTTGAGCAGGTGCTGGTGCTGGGGCAGCTGTCCTCTCCAGAGCTGTCATCAAGCTCTGTCTCAGGGCTTCTGTTTGTTGCCACTGAGCCTGTCTCAGAGCTTTTGTCTGTTGTAACATGGCTTGGAGGAACTGAAACATTTGAGGCTGTCCCTCAAATTGTGGCATCAGGACTGCAAGGGCTGGAGGTAGAGGCACAGGTGTCTCCGCCTGCAGGGTTGGTGCCTGGGAAGTTTGCCTTTCTTGTTGGGCTGGTGTTGCTCCCTGGGCAGGATCCTGGTGAAGGTATGGGGTTGTCGGATTGACCAGCATCCTTGTCGGGGATTGGTCTCTCGGAGGGGTTGGGGTTCTTTGGACATCTAGCGAGAGGTCTGTTGCTTGGTCAACCCCATCAATCGCATGTCCACCGGGTATGTCCATATTTCTGAAGAAGATAGAAAAATTTAGAAAAGTACGAAGGAAAATAATAAATGATAATCAAACATGATGCAAAAAAATTTTTAAGGATAGAGTCAGTGTGGATGAGACCTAATATTCCTATTATATTGCAGGCTTGCTGGGCATGTAATCATACCACTAACAATTAACTTGACCTGCATGGGCCACCACTAAAACTGTGTCACGCCCCAGTTCCAAATATATACGGAACTAGGCCACGTGGCATTGGCCAGCTAACATGTCACTAAGGGTTTACCCAATTTAATGGACCCAGAGTAACATGCTACGCTGTCCTAAAATACTACAAGTCTAATACAGGTAAATCTAATCCCATCGACAGAAATATCAGGAAATATGTGCTGAATATATAGATGCTGAGTCTGAAATGTCATACACAAATCAGATAAAGTCAGGTGGGAACAAACCCACTACAAAAGATAAGCAAAAGTGAAGTAGGATAAACTAGCACATCATCCTCTAAATATATAGCTCCAACTCTAGATGTACTCAGACAGACTCTGATGGCATCTCCTCTAACTCCTTCTCAGGGCATATCCAGTCTCCTGTCCAGGTCCAGGTACTGTGGGGTAGAGTGTCTCAGCTAAACATGGCAGGGAAAAAGGTCCTCAGAGGGACGTAACAAGATACAGAAAAATAACATGCCATGTATGTAAATACTAAATAAATAAATACAGGTGCTAACCAGCTAAGTGAATACAATTTGAGACAACCTAGTACGTATGGAAAAGTGTGGCTAGACATATGCTGACGTAATTCACCAATCCGTAGTGACTGGCTAGTATATGCCACATATGCCCCCGTTCAAGGGCACTATACAATTTTCCATCTACGATGAGTATGGTCACATGAATATATATATAACAACCGTATCACTCCGTCGAGTGCGGCCACAGGATAAAGAGGTGGGTGTCCCATACGTCTTTTAGTCATTCTCCCCGCCCAATGTAACTAATGCCAAGTCATAACCTTCCTGATTTTGTTCTAAGCCGTGATGCACGTCGTACGTACTGGTAGCTAATCAACTACGCAAACTTGCATCCCAAAATGAAGTGCAACCTTGTTGCGTGTACCCGTGATAGGGTCTAAGAGGATATTAGGATACCCTCACAGTTGAGGGTAAGTCTGTATAAACTAGTTAATTACACTACGTGTCAAAGTATTTGTTGACGGTACCCGAGGCAGTTTTAGATACATACTGTTATATGTAAATTTACTAAAATGAACATTCAACAGTTAATAATTTAAACAGTAAAAACTTGGCAAGGTATACTTGCCTACTCCCTGATTGTGTTGAAAAACCTGTGCTCACAGTCAATATTTGAGGGTTCTTGTGACAGGGGGTCACTGACTGTGCTGGAGATGGTTTCTGTTAAAACAGACAGGGTTCGTGAATATCATGGTATAATAAAGAGGTATATATATAATATGTATATATATATATAGATATAGTATATATAGTAGTATAGTATTATCAGGGTGTATCCACTGATATATATAGTAATATAATATTATCAGGGTGTATCCACTTATATATATAGTAAATAAATAAATGAAAAGACAGTGCAGAATGTAAATACATATATATGTATATATGTACTGTATTATCCAGTACGCTATTATATAGTATATATTATATATATATATATATATATATATATATATATATATATATATATATATATATATATATATACATATATATATATAATAAAAAGAAATACAGTGCAGGAATATAAATACGTACTGTATTACCCAGTACTATGTAGTATATATTATATATACATATATAGATACTATATATATATATATAAATATATATATATATAGGTAATAAATGAAATGACAGTTGCGAAAAATGTAAATGTACATATATATATATATATATATATATATATGTTGTATTTATCCAGCAATTATCTATAATAGTAGCAGGGTATATCCACTGATTAGTAATATAATATTTTATTACATAATAAATTAAATATAACATATAAATAATATGTTATATTATATCTATATAATTATATATATATTTATATGTATATAAAACAGAAATAAAATGCATATATATATACTTATAATTATTGAATAATATGTTATATATAACTACATATATATACATATATAATTATATATATATATATATATATGTATAGTATATAGATATATACATATATATTATGTTAATACATAATATACATATATAAGTATATGTATAGAATTTTAGATATATATATATATATATATATATATATAATAAATATACAATAATAATATATACAATATAATTATACTGTATAATAACAGTATATACATATATTATATAATATAATATATATATATATAAATATACATATATATACATATTTATATACATATATATACATATATATACATATAGGTATACATATAGGTATTTATATATATATACATATATATTAGGGTTAGGGGGTATACCTACTGACAGGGGGGTCCCACAGGTTGTCGACGGCGGGAGGACGGCGGCGGAGGCGGCCGGAGGTGGCCGGAGGAGCAGCAACAGCAGCAGTAGCTGCTAGTAGCAACAACAGCAGTAGCTGCTTGCGGGGGCTGCCGGCGGCGGAGCAGTGGCGGAGGCGGCGGTGCAGGGTGCGGGATCGACGGAGGGAGAAGTGGTGGTAAGGTTGGTGGTGGTGGCGGTGGTCCACGACGGCGGTGGCGGTGACTGGAGGTGGCAGGGAGTGGTGGTGGTGGTGTAGTCGAGGGTTGGGCCGGAGCACTACGGAGGTGAGGGCGGCGGCTGGAGGTGTCGTGGGGCGGTGGGAGCTGGTCAGGTCGATGGAGGAGGTGGCGGCGAGGCGTTTGGTGGTGGTGGCGGTGGTTGACGACGGCCAGGGTGGCGGTGGTGGGCGGTCGGAGGTGGGGAGCTGCTGCTGTTGGGAGGGAGAAAGTGTTGTTGGGAGGGCTGCCGGAGGCGGAGGCGGCCTCGTGGGGCGGTGAGGGGGTGGTGGTTGGAGAGAGGGGGTCGGGGCGAGTCGGGTGGTGGGGTTGGTGGCGGTGCATGGTGGCCGGAGGCGGTGGGGGAAGTGGTTCGGGTGGTGGTGGCTGTGGGTGGTAGTGTTGGGAGTTTGGGGTTGCGGGGACTGCCGGCGGCGGAGCAGGTGGCCGGAGGCGGTAGGGTTTGGCCGCAAGGGAGAGGGGGTCGGGGCGAGGGTCTGGCCGGAGTTGGGTGGCCGGAGGTGGCGGAGGGAGGTGGCTGTGGAGTTTGAAAGGGAGAGGTTTAGGGTTTATATAGGGGTTTAGCCCAATGGCATTTTTGTAAATACTTGCAACTTTAAGGGCATTTGGGTAATTTTGGATTTTTAGGATATTTCAGCAGATTTTTCTGGATATTTAGGTGGGTCCCATGTCACCTATTCCCTATCCAATGAGGTTATGCCACCTCACATACATTTTTGCATAAAAACCCTTAAACTTTTCATAAATTGCACATAGGTCCCAAAGTTGGTATTTTACGTAATTTCGTAATTTGCCTGATATAAAATATTGATTTCTCGAAATACTGAGATGTACAGAAATGAGGAAAAAAGCTGGGAAAATGTTTTGGGAAGTGTGGGGGTGATCCTGGGCAGAGTCAGGGTCTGATTCTGAGTGATACAGATCCTCGTATTTATTAATTAATAAATACTGCGCACGGTGTTCACTATTTATTTAGGGCAGTTTAGGTCATAATTTTTCTACGGTGTCAATACACTAATTGTAGTATATTCAGTTTAGAATATTATCGTATTTTTGTTTGGGAAAAACAGGTGCCTATTGGTCCTCAAATCTCTAGGGGTATAGAGATGGGTAAAGAGCAGAAAATTAAATAGGGAATAAATACGTACGTTTGTAATGATATTTGTGCGACTAAAACGAAGCACAAAACGAAGTATCTGGGAGTTGTACAAAATTCAAAAAAATAGTCTAACATGTCTAGGGCAGGTATGTGAACTTGGTTTAGGGTTAACAGCTAGTGTAATGTCCTAATTAATTGTGTAATGAACAGGTGCACAATCAATAGAATATATAATAAATAAATTTTTTTAAAAAGGTGCTATAATTTTAATTAGTCAAAACTAATCCTATTTTAATGAAATCTGGTCGAGGGAGTTTACAGGAGAGAAAAATTTAATAGGATTAAAAATGAAGGGGAGTAAAATGAGGGTAAAGTTAATTTTTCCTTCTGATGAACAAAAAGTAGAGGAAAAAAAGTAAAAAATAAATTTTTATTTGTTTGTGGGATAAATATATTATTACTCTTTAGTCCTTGGTTTTTTCAAATCATACTTTATGGTTAGATTTTTTGAGGGGTTGTTGAGTAAATACTTTCACTTTCCTTTCATGTTTCTATTTTTTTCCACTTTTGGGAGAATTTTTTTTTGGTGGGTCCCATATATATTTTTCTTAAATTATTCTCCTCCATTTTTTCTCCTCCCTTCCAAACATTATTACGTTTCATTTTCCTTCCATTTTTTTCTATTTATTTTTTTTTCTTAATTTTCTCCTTTCCCAAACAATTTCTAAGAGGCTTGTTGATCGACTTTATGAAAACTTGGTTTCTATATTCTTTCTACTAATGATACCATTGGTAAGTGTCAAAATTTAAACATAAGTTTGTTTTCTATATATTTTTTTAATAAATAACTAATAATAGCACGATTATTTTGTCTAACATATTTCAAGTTGTGTATTGTCCGGCCCGACCCGGCCCGAGGTCCGATTTGACCGAGTTCGGGTCAGTCCGGGCCCAACCCGGTAAAGAGAGCGGGCAGGGTCGGGCCGGCCCGGTCGGATGATAGCCGACCCAGCCCGGAATCGTTACCTAGTTTTTTTAACCCCGGTAAAGAGAGTGGACAAGGCCGAATCGGTCTGGGTCCGGGCTGGTTCACGGTCGGACAGGCCCATTTTTTTAATTTTTTTCTAATATTTTTATATATTTTATACATAATCTATATGATATAACTTATATATTAATAAATTTAAGTTAAAATTTAAAAGTTTTTTTTACTAAGTTAATTGTGTATAATTTGAAATTTATAAGTTATTTGTTAGAAAGATTTTTTTTTGTATAATTTATGTAAAAAATTATATAAACATTAAGTAAAAATTTTTTATTTAATTTATTTATATTAATATTTATATAACTTTAAGTATAAATTAAAATCTAAATATTTAGAATGTTGAATTTTTTTTCAAATTTTTTTAATAACTTATACAAAATTGTATAAATATTTTTTTGAATTTAAATATAAATTTATAACTTGAAATTTAAAGAAGGTATTTATATAGACATAAAGAAGTTAAATATAAACAACTAAGAACATTAAGTAAGAAAAAGCTAAATTTCTTTTATTAATGACAATAAAGTTATAAATGTATTATAAAACTAAGTAAAAAAATAAAAATGTACATGATATTTTATTTGCATAAAGCTTGTAAAAAATGTACAAGTATATAAAAAAAATGTCGTCCATCGTCCGTCTTTCGTTGAATTTTATTGCTCAGCTCCTCCTTCAGTAGCGTCATCCATAGTAAGAGATTGAAAGTCTAGCTCTGAGATATCGACACTTTTATCTCTTGAGTCTTGAGTTTTTTTTTAGCACGGGTCCAAGCATGAACGCAAATACAAGCTTCCAAAATATCTGGCAGCAACAGACTTCTATTCTTGCTTAGCATCCTTGAACCTGCACTAAAACATGATTCCGATGCTACCGTGGACACCGGGACCATTAGAATATCAAGTCTATAGAAGAAAGTACATGATACGTATTTTTACTACCAGAATAAGTTAAATTAGTAACGTTTGGAAACGTCGCTAAAAAAATAGCGACGTAATTAGTGACGTTTTATTGAAGTCGCGTTTAAGCTAGTCGCTGATAGGGAAAACGTCGCATAACGTCGCTATAGCGACATTTTCTAGCGACGTATTCACGTTGCTAATATTTTTCATATTAGCGACGTTTAGCGATGCAACATAGCTATAATAGCGACATTTTGTAACACATTTAGCGATATTTTGCTGAACTGGTAAATACTATCATGTCAGCAATTTAGCGATGTTTAGCGACATAATTAGCGAGTTCTGATACAGTTAGCGATGTATTTAACGACGTATATAAATGTCGCTAAACGTCACTAAATTTCCAGTAAAAATATTAAAATATAGAATATAAAATGGTTTTCAAGCCAATCTTCCTGCAGTTTATAAATTCACAATTTATATAAATAGACCCGGAGCAACCCTCCATTGAATTTTCTAGGTTGCAGAACCCTTCGGTGGAACACTCAACACCGATAAATTCACATACATTTAATATGAATAATAAAGTAAAATTTGAAGAAAACGACACATTGGAATTATAAACTGAGTCTCAAAAAAATTTTGTCGTAAAGAATGCAATAAATATCCACACAACTGCGGGCAAGAAATAAAGTTTGAAAGCCTCAATAAATGTATAATATTCATAAATGACCCAATATCATAGGTCAAAACACAAACAACCAGTAAACTGTCCAAACTAGAACTACTGCGATCTGGAGGAGGATGAGCACCGACGTACACCCGGGATAAGAACAACTCATACTGCTCCCGTGAAATCGACACAGATGTAGGTAAAGAAGACAGTGACGTCGGTAGAGTCGGTGTCGATGAAGGAGCACCAGGATGATATATCTGCTCCAACGCTACTAGTCAATGGTTATATAAATCCATGGTAGATAACAGCCTCGTACTGCTATCAACTATTAAATCTTGCATCATCATAGCCTCTCGCCCAGGGACAACTGTGATGCTTGCGGTGTCATCACTCTGCCCTCTGTCAATGCTCTAATATCAGTAATGCCATATTCTGTCCTCTCGGTCATATCCTTGAGCTCCATGATGCTGCCCTCGAACGTATCGAATCGTTCGATGAGCGTCACATTGTCCATCTGCGACTAAGACAATGGTTGCTCCTCCATCCTTTATAGTAACTCATCACAGAGAGACGCAATCTGATGGTCAATGGTCTCCTGGACTCTGGCAGACGCCTGCGAAGGCCATGGGAAATGCGCACATGTAGAGGAGGCCCTAGAGGACTGTGTCATAACAAGGACGCCATAGGATCCCGTACCGTAGTACGTACCCCTCTGGAGACCAACAGCGGAGGTCACCCACAGCTCATCCGCCTATGGATCTGGAAAGGGCTGCGAGAAAGTATTAGCCTCTCCTGCCAGTCGCCCGCTTACAGAGCCTAAGATACTCGGCCTATAAAAGTATAGTTACTCGATAATTGCTAATGTCTAAGGTACTTATTACTAATTACATAGATATTAATTTATATATTTTCTAAGTTATATTAAAATTAACACAAAGTAAAGTAATA